>CM046659.1:154196298-154345179 GCA_025594165.1 Tamias sibiricus
GCCCAGTGCTTTGCCTTTGAGCTACACTCCACCCCTTTTATTTTTTATTTGAGACAGGGGCTCCTAAATTGCTGAGGCTGGCCTTGAGCTTTCAATCCTCCTGCCTCAGCCTCCTGAGTTGCTGGCATTCCAGGTGTGTATCACTGTGCTTGACATATGTTCTCGTGGTTTTTTCCCTGTTATTGGGCTCAGAGGACAGACATACCAAAGGTGCTTTTGCTGATAACAAGAACTTGATAAATATTGTCTCATTTATAGGATAAGTGTTTTTGTTTGTTTTTGCTTGGCTGAAATCCTCGGCTGATCTTCTCTAGACTCTACCTCAGCTGACAACAGTCCATCTGGGCACCTTGCTACTGCTGCTATGGTGAGGTCGTTTTTCTTGTCTCAGGGTGTGGAACAAGAGAGAATCCTAGTAGCCAGGTGATGACTTGAGTTGTCACTTCTGGTTTTCCTTCTGAGAAAATCCTCTGAGCCCAGGTGAGTAATTCTGGCCTTTTGTTTCAAATGAAAAATTGTAAAGACTGGGGATTGAACTCAGGGACACTACTTATGTTTCTTGTTGATTTTGGTAGAAAGCAAGAAGGAAATTTTGTAAAAGAACATCCTTTAGAATGATCTCAAAAGAAGAGGCACTTGCCAGGTGTTGTGGTGCATGCCTGTAATCCCAGCAACTCCAGAGGCTGACAAGAGAATTGAAGATTCAAAAATTTGAGAAAAGCCTCAGCAACTTAATGAGACACTGTTTCAAAATCAAAAATAAAAATTGAGGTTGGGGCTGTGGCTCAGCGGTAGGGCACTTCCCTGGCATGTGTGAGGCACTGGGCTTGATTCTCGGCACCGCATATAAATAAATAAATAAAGGTCTACCAACAACTAAAAAAAAAATAAAATAAAAAAAAGGTGGTGCATGCCTGTAATCACAGTGGCTTGGAAGGCTGAAGCAGGAGCATCACAAGTTCAAAGCCAGCTTCAGCAAAAGCGAGGCACTAAGCAACTCAGTGAGACGCTGTCTCTAAATAAAAAATACAAAATAGGGCTGAGGATGTGGTTCAGTGGTCGAGTGTCCCTGAGTTCAATCCCCAGTACAACAAAAAAAAAAGATTGGTGATGGAGCTTAGTGGTAATAATTCTCCCCTGGGTTAGATCCCTGCTATGAAGAAGGAGAAGGAGAAGGAGGAGGAGGGGGAGGAGGGGGAGGAAAAGGAGGGGGAGAAAGAAAGAAAAGCTAAAAGAAGAGGCACTGGAAGAGCTTCCCACTTTCAACAGCCCTATTAGGTAATGTTATTTTTATTTTTATTTTATTTATTTATTTATTTATTTTGTGGTACCAGGGATTGAACTCAGGGGCACTTAACCACTGGGCCACATCCCCAGCCCTTTTTTCTATTTTATTTAGAGACAGGGTCTCACTGAGTTGCTAAGTTCCTCGCCATTGCTGAGGCTGGCTTTGAACTCGCGATCCTCCTGTCTCAGCCTCCCAAAGTGCTGGGATTACAGGCGTGCGCCACCACACCCGGCTAGGTAATGTTATTATGCCTATTTGCTTGATGAGAAATATGAGGATTGGCATTGGTTATGTGCCCAAGGTCACAGAGAAGTGGGGAGGAAGACAGCAAGACATGTGTGGATCAAGGTTTTCCTTATGTCAGATCATGTAATGTGTGTGTCTCTGGTGCTGGGGATCAAGCCTAGGCCTTGAACATGCTAAACACTGGGATACACCCTACCCCAGCCCAAATAATTTGAATCTCCATAACAGTCTTCTGTGGTCAGAATCAGATGGCCTTGTTCAAGATCACAGAGGTAAGCAGAACTGAAAGCCTAAGGAATTTGCACTCCCTTACACTGTGTGACCTTGGACAGGTTACTTTACCTGTCAATCTCCTCATCTGCATCAATCTCCTAATCTGTAAAATGGGGATGATAATGGTATGTGCCTCTGCAGTTTGTTGTGAAGGTTAAATGAAATGACGCACTGGTATGTAGTAAGAGCACACAAGTGGACAGCTATTGTTGTTCTTGTTGTAATTATATCACAAGACCTCCCTCAGGGTCACAAGGTGGCCACTCCCTGTCGCAGGAGAACTAGATCCCGTGGGAGCCCCTGGCTAGCCCAGGTGCTCCTGAGGCCTAGTGCAGGTGCCTGGGAAAGTTTGCAACAGGAATAAAGGGAACAAAGGCTCCAGGTGCTAGGTTGGTTGATGGCTTTGGCTGGCTCGAGGCCAGTTTCCTGCTGGATCAGGTTGCTCTTGGCCAGCTGGGCTGAGGGAGCTGACCCCTCTTCCCTGCTGCTGCCAGCTCAGGGATAAGGGCTGGGCCTGATGATGCAGGGCAGAACCTAGCCTGGGCAAAGCATTTCCTTCTGGAGCACAGTGCTGAAGCAGGAAGCCCTGGAGCACCAGGAGGGACCCTTCAGGGCCCTCCTTCCTGTTCTGTGGCCTTCTGAACCTTTTCCAATCACCCTGGAGGGAATTGGCCTTGAACGTGGGACTGGGGCGGGGATCTGAAACCAGGGCTCCCAGGCCAGCAGGAGAATGAAGCAGTGGGGTGCCCTCAGGCAAGTGGCTCCCTCTCAGGGCCCAGTTTTCCTGCTATGGAGGTTCAGGTTCACAGTTAATGCCCTTACAAGTCCTTAAAATTCCCTGGTGCCTCCACCACAGCTTGTAGGAGATAAAACTCCAATCCTAGCGGAAGATGATTTTTGTAGGACAAAACTAGATCATGTCTGGCCTCTCCTTCAAACCTGCTGCAAGCCTCAGCGTGCTCCCTTCACACCCTCTCCAGCCTGGGCTCTCTGCCACCACCAGCCTTCTTCATGTCCTTGAACAGGAGTTTGTTCCTGCCTCAGGGCTTTTGCACTTACATCCCCTGTCCTGGAACACTTGGTGCCCCAGGTCTTCACATGGCTTCCTGCCTCACTCAGGTCCTGTTCTCAGGTGTCACCTCTTGCAAGAAACCTCCTCCTACTCCTCCTTCTTTCTTTTTCTTTCTTTCTTTCTTTCTTTTTTTTTTTTTTTGGTACTGGGGTTTGAACTCAGGGCACCTTACCACTGAGCCACATCCCCAGCCCTTTTTACTTTAAGATGGGATCTCTGGGTTGGGGTTGAGGTTCAGTGGTAGATCACTTGCCTGGCATGTGTGAGGCCCTGGGTTCGATCCTCAGCACTGCATATAAACAAACAAACAAACAAACAAAAAGATGGGGTCTCACAGCTGGGTGGTACCACATGCCTGTGATCCCAGCAGCTCAGGAGGCTGAAGCAGGAGGATCACGAGTTCAAAGCCAGCCTCACCAACTTAGCGAGGCCCTGAGTAACTTAGTCAGAACTGTTTCAAAATTAAAAAAGGGCTGGGGATGTGGCTCAGTGGTTAAGTGCCCCTGGGACCAATCACCAGTACAGAAAGAAAGGAAGGAAGAAAGAAGGAGACTTCATATTGGGGTTTAGAATGTTTTTAAAAAATAAAAAGACAGAGTGTCTCACTAAGTTGCTAAGGCTGGCCTTGAACTTGTGATCCTCCGGCCTCAGCCTTCTTAGTCTCTGGAATTTCAGGTGTACAACACCACACTGGCAAGAGAAACCTTTGGTGGCCCTTTAAAGTAGCTCCTATCTTGTCTTCTCTTGCTCTCTTTTTCCCCAGTGCTGGGGATATATGTGCCTGCTAGGTAAGCGCTCTACCACTGAGTACACTCCCAGCTCCCAGCCCCTGCTGTGTCCTTCTCTACTGTCTTTATGGGCCTTGCTCAGTTTCATTCCATTCAGAATTCAGAGCACACCTCTCTAAGTTTCTGTTTCCATATGTTATTTCTCTATCTGTGTATCATCTATCTATCTGTCTCTATCTCTATCTCCATCTCTCTCTGGCAGAGCCAGGAATGAATCCACAGCCTCAAGCATCCTAGGCAAGTGCTCTACCACTGTGCTATGCCCAGCCCTCTTGATTGTTTGATACCCCCAACAGAATCTAAGCTCCATGGGGACAGGGACCACATCTGTCCTTTACAATTTCAGGTACTGGAGCAACGCCTGGTACTGTGGACACTCTGGGGTTTTCTGTAGGTCTTCCACTAGAACCACCCACCTTGGCACACAGTCTTACTGCGTGACCCTCATCACCTCTGTCCTGGACAGGGGGCTACAGCTAAGACGCAGCTTTTGCAGGTGCCAAGCATACATTTCCAAACCACTTTCACATGTGGTGCCTCATTTTCACTTCACAATAATTTTGTGAGACAGGTAGTGCAGGATCATAAACCTCATTTTATAGATGACAAAATTGAGGCGCCCAGAGTTTTAAGGAACTTGCCTAAAGCCATATGCCTCATTAGGTGAAGAACCAGAAGTAGAACTTGGGTTTTAAGGAGTGCTTCTCAGGAGCTTGGGCTGTAGCTCAGTGGTGGAGCACTTGCCTAGATGTGTGAGGCACAGGGTTCGATCCTCAGCACCACATAAAAATAAATAAACAAAATTAAGGTATTGTGTCAATCTTCAACTTAAAGAAAAAAGTGTGTTTAAAAAAAAAAAAAGAAGAAGAGCCGGGCGCGGTGGCACACGCCTGTAATCCCAGCACTTTGGGAGGCTGAGGCAGGAGGATCACGAGTTCAAAGCCAGCCTCAGCAATGGCGAGGCACTTAGTAACTCAGTGAGACCCTGTCTCTAATAAATTACAATAAAAGGGCTGGGGATGTGATCCAGTGGTCGAGTGCCCCTGAGTTCAATCCCCAGTACCAAAAGAAGAAGAAGAAGAAGAAGAAGAAGAAGAAGAAGAAGAAGAAGAAGAAGAAGCACTTTCCAGGACCTTGGGCAGATATGACAATGCCTTAAAAGAGGAAATCCACAGGCCAAACCCATTTTTCCATTACGTCATGTTATAGGTGTAAATATATTTAGAAATACTGTGTGAAGGAGTAGTAAAATTATCTCTGAGCCTCTTTTCTGATCTAAATTTTTTCAGGGCTCTAGGATACCAGTATCCTTCAGTATCCAAGGAGGGATTGGTTTCAGGATCCCCCTCCATACCCAAATCCACAGATGTTCAAGTCTCATATAAAATGGCACATAGCATTTGCATATAACCTATGCACATCCTCCCATATAATTTAAAACAACTCTAGATGACTTATAATATCTAATACAATATAAAAGTCATGTAAATAATTGTTAAATTGTATTGTTTAGGGAATAATGACAAGAAAAAAGGCTGTATGAGCTAGGGTTGTGGCTTAGCGGTAGAGCACTCACCTAGTGTGTGTATGGCCCAGGTTTGATCCTCAGCACCACGTAAAAATAAAAATGCATAGCCGGGCACAGTGGCGCACGCCTGTAATCCCAGCACTTGGGAGGCTGAGGCAGGAGGATCACAAGTTCAAAGCCAGCTTCAGCAATGGCGAGGCAGTTAGCAACTCAGTGAGACCCTATCTCTAATAAAATACAAAAAAGGGCTGGGGATGGGACCCAGTGGTTGAGTGCCCCTGAGTTCAATTCCCGTACCAAAAAAAAAAAAAAAAAAAAAAAAAAAAAAAAAACGCATTGTGTACAACTAAAGCAAATAAATAAATAAAGGCAGTATGGACACAGCCATCATAGGCCTAACACTCTTTTGATTTTGATTTTTAGTTGGTTGAATCTGGATGTGGAACCCATAGGTATAGAATTATTTATTGTATGTATGCTATATCCAAGAAACCTCTAAAGGTTTCACCCTCTTCCTGGAGTGAGAAATCCCAATTTCTTTTTTTGTTTTCCCCAATTTCTTTCCTATTCTACCATGGAATCATAGCAAAGCCTCTGTGTAGTTGGGTATATCACATGTAGTACTTGATACTCTAATACGCCACACTTACTTTCACATATATTCAACCACAGAGGAAGTTCAGAATGATGAAGGGACTTGCCCACACAAGAAAATGGCAAAGACAAGTCTAGAACTCAGCCACGCTGACCCCCAAGTGGGGTGTTCTTCCCACCATGCTTAATTCACAAACTGCATGGAAGAGGGAGTTCTTCATGACTTAATCGTTAAATTCATAACGCCATCTTTAGATGACTTTATTAAGCTCATTAAAACTTATTAAGGCCTTGTTGTGGCCTTCTGCTAGATCTTGCAGCAGGAAAGTGGGGAGACAAGGAAGATCCTGGTTACACCCACATGGTGGAATACAGGGCAGCTTGATCTAAACACATTGATAAGTTTGTAAGTACATGCCTGTGTTGTATGCAGGTATATAGAGAAAGTCAGGAAGGATGTACTCCGAAGTGTCAGTCAATACTGGCATCTCTGGGGACGCTCTTGTACATTATTTTCTTTTGGTTGGGGGAGTGCCGGGAATTGCCCTCAGGGGCACTCCCCAGCCCTATTTTTTTTTTTAATATTTATTTATTTTGCTTTAGTTGTATACAATGCGTTTATTTTTACATGGTGCTGAGGATCGAACCCGGGCTGCGCACGTGTTAGGAAAGTGCTCTACCGCTGAGCCACAACCCCAGCCCACCCAGCCCTATTTTTTATTTTATTTAGAAACAGGGTCTCACTGAGTTGCTTACCACCTTGCCATTGCTGAGGCTGCTTTGAACTTGCGATTCTCCTGTCTCAGCCTCCTGAACCACTGGGATTACAGGTGTGCACCACCACACCCAGCTATCCTCAGCCTTTTGAGACAAAATCTGGCTAAATTGCCCAGGTTGGCCTTGAACTTTCAATCCTCCTGCCTCAGCCTCCCAAGTTGTGGGATTACAGACTTGTGCCAAGTACCTGTCCAGAAATGGTTTATTTTATATAATAACTAATAATAATAAATCTATTTCATTTTGAAAAGGAAATGAAAAAGTCACTGAATTTTTTTAAATGAGTGAGAAGAGATCTTTATACAAATGTTTAATGTTTTTTCATTCAAATTACTTCAAGATGTATGCAGGTAGAATTTTCAGAGATCGATGGACTCTCTCCTTGAGGGCCATTCAAAATAGTAAGGTAATAAGAACTAAGTAGACATCTTCCAATGGATGGTGTGTGTGTGTGTGTGTGTGTGATTATAATCTTCCTGGTGTCTTTTTTTAACAACTCTTCATTTAAAAAAAAATTAAATGTTTATTTATTTGCTTTAGATGTACACAATGCAATGCATTTATGTTTACGTGGTGCTGAGGATCAAACCTGGTCCGCGCACGTGCTAGGCGAGCGCTCTACCACTGAGCCACAATCCCAGCCCCAACTCTTCATTTTTCTTGGGATCCAAATGGCTAATGTCACCAAAAGACTGTGTGGTGGCTCTGGAAGAAAACCAAGAAGTGAAATGACTTGTTTGCGGATAATTGTCATGAGTCAGAACTCATTCAGAGATCTGGAGTTTCCAGGCCGTTAACTTATCTGCCTGAACCTGTGAGACAGAGTCAGTCAGCCCGGGGTTTTGTGTACATGCTTCCCGGTCCTGCTCTTCCAGTGTGGCCCCTGGGCTTCACGCATGCACACACACAAGCACTCACAGACCTCCTCATCCGTATATCCTGAGAAGGGTGCGGGCATGCTTGCCTTATTTATCCACCCACAGGAGGTGTGCACAGGAGCTTAGTACCCTCCTGAATACTAAGATTGGGCCATAAACCTCCACATATGAAGCCAAAAAGGAAAAAATAAATATTGGTACTTCCTTTCTCATAAATGTTGCAACAATCTAGCTACAGCTTAGAACAGGTGTGTTGTGAATAACCAGAACCAACTGCATGTCTGTCAGTAGTGGTCCACTATAATACACTGTAGTGCATCTACAGACTAGAATATTATACAGTCATTTAAAGAAAGAATTAGCCAAACATGGTAGTGCACGCCTGTAATTCCAGCGGCTCAGGAGGCTGACACAAGATGATCACAAGTTCAAAGCCAGCCTCAGCAAAAGCAAGGCCCTAAGCAACTCAGTGAGACCCTGTCTCTATATAAAGTGCAAAATAGGCCTGGGGATGTGGCTCAGTGGTGGAGTGCCCGTGAGTTCAATTCCTGGTATCAAAACAAACAAAAAGAATAAAGGGACTGGCCATGGTGGCACATACCTGTAATCCCAGCAATTTGGGAGGGCGAGGTGGGTGGATTGCAAGTTCAAAATCAGCCTCAGGGGCTGGGGTTGTGGCTCAGCGGCTTGGGTTCGATCCTCAGCAAAACATAAAGGCATTGCATTGTGTACAACTAAAGTAAATAAAAAAATATTTTTAAAAAATCAGCCTCAGTGATTTAGCAAGGCCCTAAGCAACTTAGTTAAACCCTATCTTAAAATAGAAAATAAGGACTGGGGATGTGCTCCTTAGGGAGCACTTCTGGTTTCAATCCCCAGTACCTCCAACAAAAAGAAAAGGAAAAGATAAAAGAAAAATCTAGACCCGGAACAGGAAACGAAGACACCAATTCCTGAGCAGACTGTTGTTTCTTTCTGCACATCTGTATCTGTCTTTATAAAGTGGGTATAGGGCAGGGCATGATGGTGCATGCCTATAATCCCAGCAGCTCAGGAGGCTAAGGCAGGAGGATCACAAGTTCGAGGCCAGCTTCAGCAATTTATCAAGGCCTTAAAATACTAAATGAGACCCTGTCTCAAAATAAAAAAATTAAGGGCTGGGGTTGTGGCTCAGCGGTAGAGCGCTCGCCTAGCATGTGCGTGGCCCGGGTTCTATCCTCAGCACCACGTACAAATAAACGAATTGTGTACAACTAAAGCAAATAAATAAATATTAAAAAAATAAAAAAGGGTAGTGATGTGGCTCCATGGTAAAGTTCCCCTGAATTCAATCCCCAGTACCAAAAAAAACAAAACAAAAAAAAAACCAAAAAACACATGTGGGTAGGGCTGGGGTTGTGGCTCAGCGGCAGAGCGCTCGCCTTGCACGTGCGCGGCCCGGGTTCGATCCTCAGCACCACGTAAACATAAATTCATTGCATTGTGTACAACTAAATTAAATAAATAAATATTTTTTAAAAATGTGGGTACAAATGCCTTCCATTCCAGGTGGCTTGCCCAAGGTCACACACCACACAAATCAAGGTTTTCTGGTTCCTAGGAGACTTGGGCCCAAGTCCCCTCTAAAAACAGAGGCGCTTAAGTATTAATGAAAAATATGAAGTAGCTGAAGCCGGGCGCGGTGGCGCATGCCTGTAATCCCAGCACTTGGGAGTCTGAGGCAGGAGGATCGCGAGTTCAAAGCTAGCCACGGCAATGGAGAGGCACTTAGCAACTCATTCACTCATTGAGACCCTGTCTCTAATAAAATACAAAAAGGGCTGGGGATGTAACCCAGTGGTTGAGTGCCCCTGAGTTCAATCCCTGGTACCAAAAAAAAAAAAAAAAAAAGAGAGAGAGAGTATTTGGGCTGGATCGGTGGTGCATGGCTGTAAATGGCTGTAATTCCAGTGACTCAGGAGGCTAAGGCAGGAGAGTGCAAGTTCAAGCCCAGTCTCATCAATTTAGAGAGTACTGTGTTTCAAAATAAAAAAATAAAAATAAAAAGAACCAAGTGCAGTGGCACATACTGTAATCCCAGCAGCTCAGGAGCCTGAAGCAAGAGGATTGTAAATTCAAAACCAACCCTTAACAAGACCTTGCCTCAAAAATAAAAAAGGACTAGGGATGTGGTTCACTGGTTCAGCACCCCCAGATTCAATCCCCAGTACCCCCCACAGAAAAAGGGCTGTGGATGTAGTTTGGTGAGGGAGCACCGTATTCAATCCCTAGTACCCTCCAAAAGTGTGGGGGCTCAGAAAACAATGCCCCAGAGTTTGGCTTTTTTTTTTTTTAATACCAGGAATTGAACCCAGGGGAGCTCAACCACCGAGCCACTTCCCCCCAGCCCTTTTTAATTTTTAAAATTTTGAGACAGGGTGTCACTACATTGCTGAGGCTGGCTTTGAACTTGTGATTTTCCTGCCCCCACCTCTGGAGCCACTGGGATTATAAATGCGCACCACTGCGCCCGGCTTAAGTTTGGCATTTTGACATGCTGAGGGCTTTGAACTAAAGAAAGAGCCTCAGAACCAAGGTCTCACAGACCTTCCCTGCTACCACACATGCATACATCTCCACACCACTCACTTCTCCCCTTTCCTTTCTAAGCACAGAGAGGGACTTTCTCTGAAGTTCCCCTCCCGACCTAAAAACTGATCTTCCAGAAGATTAACTCACAGGAAATAAAACTAGAGTTGACCCCACAACCACAGCCCAGATAAACTTTATCTCAGGTTATTTATTGTCAGTTCTTTGAGAACTTTTATGTCCCTTAAAAATCATTTATTTTCCCTTTAAGTATTCCTGTGAAGAGGGTGCATAGGCTTCTATATAGGTTACATCCCAGTGCATGTAATAAGCTATTATTCCTTTTCCCCCATTAATCTATTGTCAGTTTATTTTGTCAAATTTAATTGTCAAACCTTAAACACTTTTTTAAAATTAATTTTTATTTATTTTTTGGTATCAGGGATTGAACCTAGGGTGCTTAACCATTGAGCCACATCCCCAGTCCTTTTTTGTATTTTATTTAGAGATAGGGTCTCGCTGACTTGCTTAGGGCCTCACTAAATTGCCGAGGCTGGCTTTGAACTTACATTCCTCCTGCCTCAGCCTCTAGAGCTGCTGGGATTACAGGCATGCGCCACTGTGCCCAACCCTTATACACTGTGTCCCAGCAATGTGAAAGTGTAACCCTCCCATAGACTCAGAAAGAGAAAAGACCTGGAATTATCATTGAACTTTGGAACATCTATCTAGCTCCCCTTCCAAACCACTCTCTAACAGTTATCCTTCCGAGGTATTTTTGTTCATATTGATGTACACAGTAATGATACAATTATTTATTTATTTATTTATCTTTTTGTGGTGCTGGGGATCAAAGCCAGGGTCTCACATGTGCTAGGCAAACACTCTTCTGCTGAGTTACACTCCCAGCCCTACAAACTTAAAATACATGATACATATTTGTTAGAGAAGCCCCTTGATCTTTTCAAAACTCAGTTTTCCCATCTGTCTGGCAGCTCCCCCTTATCTACCTTTCCATATTCTTCAGTTTCATTTACCCAGGGTCAACTGTGGTCTGAAAATATTAAATGGGAAATTTCAGAAGTAATTCATAAATTGGGTTTCTTTTGTTTTTCTTTTCCTGTGGGTTTTAATCGACTGGATTTAACCCAAGAGCACTGTATCATTGAGGTATGTCCCCAGCCCTTTTTTATTTACTTTTTAAAAAAATATTTATTTGCTTTAGTTATACACAATGCATTTATTTTTTTTAAATATTTATTTATTTATTTTAGTTGTACACAATGCCTTTATTCTTACGTGGTGCTGAGGATCGAACCTGGGCCGCGCACGTGCTAGGCGAGCGCTCTACCGCTGAGCCACAATCCCAGCCCCAATGCATTTATTTTTATGTGGTGCTGAGGATCGAACCTGGGCTGCGCATGTGCTAGGCGAGTGCTCTACCGATGAGTCACAACCCCACTCCCTACTTATTTTTTTGAGACAAGGTCTCCTTAAGTTGCTGAAGCTGACCTCCAAATTGCAATCCACCTGCTTCAGTGTCCTGAGTACCTGGGATTATAGATATATGCCACCATGCTCAGCTAATTCATAAGTTTTAACATTTTTATTTGTGCTGGGCGCGGTGGCGCACGCCTGTAATCCCAGCACTTTGGGAGGCTGAAACAGGAGAATCCCGAGTTCAAAGCCAGCCTCAGCAATGGCGAGGCACTTAGCAACTCAGTGAGACCCTCTCTCTAAATAAAATACAAAAAAGGGCTGGGGATGTGGCCCAGTGGTCCAGTGCCCCTGAGTTCAATCTCTGGTACCACAAAAAAAAAATAAATAAATAAAATAAAAATTTTATTTGTTTATTGTTTTGGTTCTGGGGATTGAACCCAGGGGTGCTTGACCACTGAGCCACATCCCCAGCCTGTTTTATTTTTTATTTAGAGACAGGGCCTTGCTAACTTGCTGAGGCTGGCTTTGAACTCCTGATCCTCCTGCTTCAGCCTCTCAAGCAGCTGGTATTACAAAGTCATGCACCACTGAGCCTTGAGTTATTTATTTATTTATTTATTTGGTGCCAGGTATTGAACTCAGGGGCGCTTGGCCACTAGGCCAAATCCCCAGGCCTTTTCTTGTATTTTATTAGAGACAGGGTCTCACTGAGTTGCTAAGTGCCTCGCCATTGCTGAGGCTGGCTTTGAAACTCTTGATCCTCCTGCCTCAGCCTCCCAAGTGCTGGGATTACAGGCATGTGCTACTGTGCTCGGCTGTTTTTGTATTTTTGTACTGGAGATTGAACCCAGGGGTACTTAACCACCAAGCCATATCCCCAAGGTCTTGCTAAGTTGCTAGGGCTCCCTAAGTTGCTAAGGCTGGCCTCAAACTTTCGATCATCCTGCCTCAGCCTCCTGAACCACTGAAAATACAGGCGTGTGCCACCATACCCAGCTAACAACTTTTATTATGGTATATTATTATGATTGCTCTGTTTTATTATTAGTTGTTATTGTTAATGTCTCACTGTGCCTAGTTTATTGTAGGCATTTATGTATAAGAAAAAAAACAGTATCATTAGTGTAATTCAGTCATCCACTGGGGTTCTTAGACCATAAACCCCTTGGATAAGGAGAAGCTACTCTATCTGCATCTTGGAAACGTAGGGATTAAACATGATGGTGTAAATGAAGCCTTTAGTGAACAGCTGCTTAGTAAAGTCATAATAGTTTTTTGCTTTTTTTAGTTGTAGATGGACACCTTTATTTATTAATTAATTTTTATGTGGTGCTAAGGATCAAACCCACATGGGAGGCAAGTGCTCTGACACTGAGCCACAATCCCAGCCCCTTAGTAAAGTCACATAGTAATGTGGACCTAGGAAATGGAATGCTTGAGAGTGATTGTTCAGAGACTATGAATAAATACACAGAAAAAGAAAAAAAGATCATCTCCATTCATAGATGGATGTTTTCTTCTTCTCCTCCTCCTCCTCCTCCTTCTTCTTCTACAGGGGATTGAACTAAGGGACATTTAACCACTGAGCCACATCCCCAGTCCTATTTTATATTTTATTTAGAGACAGAGTCTCACTTTTTTCTTTAGAGCTCTGTGTGTGTGTGTGTGTGTGTGTGTGTGTGTGTGTGTTCCTGCTCTCTGTAAGTTGTTTAACCCTTTCCATGCAACCATGCAACCCTTAATTGGGGGGGGGATCAGTTTCCAAGGAACTCCAAAGATCTGCTTGGCTCATCTTGTCAGGTAGGGAGGTAGATGGCTTAGTGCCTCACTTTTTTTTTTTTTTTTTTTTAGGTATGAGGGATTGAACTCAGGGGCACTCGACCACTGGGCCACATCCCCAACCCTTTTTGGTATTTTATTTGGAGACAGGGTCTCACTGAGTTGCTAAGTGCCTCACCATTGCTGAGGCTGGCTTTGAACTCGCAATCCTCCTGCCTCAGGCTCCCAAGTTGCTGGAATTACAGGTGTGCACCACTGGGCCTGGCTAGTTGGAAGTTTTCTAGGTCAATATCTGGACCAGTTTCTCTGATATCACATAACCCTGGTGGGGAGGAGGAGATAGGATATTTTAATGGCCAGGCCTTCCTTTTTGGTTTTTTTTTTTGTAAGGACTAAATCTAGGGCACTTTACCACTGAGCCACATCCTGAACTCTTTATTATTATTATTATTATTTTTTTTTTTTTTTTTTTTACTTTTATATTGAGACAGGGTCTCACAAAGTTGTGGAGGCTAGCTTCAAACTTGTGATCCTCTTGCTTCAGCCTCCCAAAGTGCTGGGATTACAGGTGTGTGCCTGGCTGGCTCCAGATTTTCTACACTACATTACTGAGCTATCCTACTCAGCATCATCTCTAAAATGACAGGGTCAGAATCCAGCCCCTTTCAGCTGAAAATATTCAATTGCACAGGAAGTCACAGTACCCCCATCATTTCTGACACATCAGTAGGCCCAGACAGTTGGTGTGTGTGACAATTTTGTTGGGTGCCAGCCTCCCCTGCACAACACCAGACTGGGGATGCACAACACCAGACTGAGGTTTGGAGAACTACAGCCTGTCCCTGGTCCTCAAGAGGGTGAAGTGGGGGTGCTCTTTGGCCAGGCATTTGGCTGGGTGCCTATGGAATCAGGCAAGGGCTGCCCATGAGGGCTGGCTGAGTGCCGGAACTTCTTGTCTTTCCATTTAAACAGACACTGGCTGTCTGTTGAGATCCTGGAAACATCTGACCTTTTGAAGAGCATCTTTAGAGCTGTGTGTGTGTGTGTGTGTGTGTGTGTGTGTGTGTGTGTGTGTGTGTAGGTTCCTGCCTTCGGTAAGTTGTTTAACCCTTTCCATGCAACCCTTAATTGGGGGTGGAGGATCAGTTTCCAAGGAACTCCAAAGATTTGCTTGGCTCATCTTGTCACGTAGGGAGGTAGAAGGTGCCTGGGAGCAAAGAGACACTTGTCTACAACTTCTGCCCTGAGCTGAGCTTCAGACACCCTTCCTTTACTTCACGTACCAAATAGAAGTCATCAGAGTAGAGTCTCCCTTATGTTTTTTCCTACTTGCTTTGAGGTACCTGGGCTAATTTCATGAAAAGGGTGGTGGTCTTGGGACAGATGATGCATGGATAGATAGCACATTTCAAAAAAATGCAGTTATTTAAAATGTTTTGCTTTTGGATGGGGGTGCTGGGGATCAAACTCAGGGCCTTGCGCATGGTAAGCCTATGCTCTGCCAGGGTCTCTCCCATGAGATGTGGAGATATGTTAAATATTAGAGAAATGAAAATTTAAACAATGAATAGTACTTTTGTTTTTTGTTTTGGTACTGGGGATTAAACCCAGGGGAGCTCAACCACTGAAGCAACCCCCATCCCTTTTTTAATTTTTTGAGTTGTTTAGTCCTTGCTAAGTTGCTGAGACTGGCCTCGAACTGGAGATTGTCTTGCCTTAGCCTCTGATTTAGCAGTTAAGCATAGTAGCTTCAATCTCCCCAAACTGGAAGCAACCCTTATCAATTGGTGAAAAAAATGATGTATATACAATAAATGATTATTTAACATAAAGAGAAATCAGGCACAGTGGTGCTCACCTATAATCCCAGAAACTCAGGAGGCTGAGGCAAGAAGATAGCAAGTTTAAGGCCAGCCTGGGCAATTTAGCAAGACCCTGTCTCAAAATAAAAATAAAAAGGGGCAGGGGGAAAATGAATTATTGATACTCTTATCCTTGCAACTCTAGAAAACATCATACTGTAGAAAGAAGTCAGGTTCAAAGGGCACATGCTGTAAAGATTCTATTTGTAGCCGGGCACGGTGGTGCATGCCTGTAATCCCAGCACTTGGGAGGCTGAGGCGGGAGGATCATGGGTTCAAAGCCAGCCTCAGCAATGGTGAGGCACTTAGCAACTCAGTGAGACCCTGTCTCTAATAAAATACAAAAAATGTCTGGGGATGTGACCCAGTGGTCGAGTGCCCCTGAGTTCAATCCCCGGTACCACAGGGGGGAAAAAAAAAAGATTCTATTTGTAATGAAGTTCTAGAACAGGTGAACTAATTCGTAACCATAGAAATAAGACAAAGGGGGACAAAGAATATGATTGATGGCAAAGGACACAGGGAACATTTTGAGGTATTGGAAATGTTTTCTACCTTGACTGGGATTGTGCTTACAGTTATATACATTTTCAAAACTCATCAAAAATGTGCACATAAAGCCGGGCGTGGTGGCGCACGCCTGTAATCCCAGCACTTTGGGAGGCTGAGGCAGGAGGATCGCGAGTTCAAAGCCAGCCTCAACAATGGCGAGGCACTTAGTAACTCAGTGAGACCCTGTCTCTAAAAATAAAATACAAAAAAGGGCTGGGGATGTGACCCAGTGGTCGAGTACCCCTGAGTTCAATCCCCAGTACCAAAAAAAAAAAAAAAAAAAAAAAGTGCACATAAAGCCGGGCATGGGGGCATATGCCTGTATGCCAGAGTCGGGAGGCTGAGGCAGGAGGATCATAAGTTCAAGACTAGCCTCAGCAACTCAGTGAGACCCTAAACAATTTAGGTAGACCTGTCTCAAAATGAAAAATAAAAAGGACTGGGAGCTGGGCGCGGTGGTGCACGCCTGTAATCCCAGCGACCTAGGAGGCTGAGGCAGGAGGATCGCGAGTTCAAAGCCAGCCTCAGCAATGGCGAGGCACTTAGCAACTCAGTGAGACCCTGTCTCTAATAAAATACAAAAAAGGGCTGGGGATGTGGCCCAGTGGTTATGTGCCCCTGGGTTATATCCTCAGTACCAAAAAAGTACACAGAAAATGTGTTAGTATTGTTATATATAAATTTATCTTGACATAATTGATTAAGAATTATACAGTTTAAGAGAAAAAAATGAAAAGAAAAACGATATCATTTAGATTTAAAAAATTAGCCAGATAATGCCAGAAATTAGCAGGGTACCGAGTTCCTAATAGTGGGTACATGGGTGGCCTGTGACCTAGCAATTCATTTCCCACAAATAATCTCAAAGACAGTCTCAAATGGGTCCATAAGGTAGAGAGGCAAGAAGACAGTCACTGCAGAGTTACTTCTGGATTGGAGTTTGCTTTCTTTCCTTGGGGCATAGATGCATGAAATCTAGTAGATGCGCACTTGGAGTACCTTGTGGCAGCTAGATGCAGCGGATTAGATGTACCCAGAGCAGCATGCATGGGTCTGCAGAATAAAAAACTAAGAAGATAAGGCATGTGTTGGGTATGGTGGTGTCCACCTGTAATCCAAACTACCTGGGAGGCTGAGGCAAGAAGATCAAAAGTTCCAGGGCAGGGCTGGGGTTGTGGCTCAGCGGTAGCATGTTCGCCTAGCACGCGTGAGGCCCTGGGTTGGATCCTCAGCACCACATAAAAAATATAAATAAAATAAAGGTATCGTGTACAACTAAAAAAAAAAAAAAAAAAAAAAAAAAAGTTCCAGGCCAGCCTCAGCAACTTAATGAGACCCTGTCTCAACTTAAAAAAAAAAAAAAAAAAAAAAAAAGGCTGGGGAGACAGTATAGTGGTGAAGCACCCCTGGGTTCAATCCCCAGCACCACAAAAAGAGAGAAGGAAGGAAGGAAGGAAAGAAAGAAAGAAAGAAAGATAAAAGGGGAAAAAAAAGATGTGGGGAAACTGGATCTCTGGTACAACCCTGGTGGGAATGTAAAATGGAACAGCCATTCCGGAAAATAGTGTGGCAGTTTCTTTCTTTCTTTTTTTTTTTATTTTAATTTTAATTTATTTTTATTTTTTGGTACTGGGGATTCAACTCAGGGGCACTTGACCACTGGGCCACATCCCCAGCCCTTTTTTGTATTTTATTACAGACAGGGTCTCACTGAGTTGCTAAGTATCTCGACATTGCTGAGGCTGGCTTTGAACTCATGATCCTCCTGCCTCAGCCTCCTGAGCTGCTGGGATTATAGGCGTGCACCACCATGCCCAGCTACATAATATTTTTGAAATCACAGAACTATAGAGATAGAGATTAATTTTTTCCAGGGACAGAGATAAAGTGAATGGGCAGGACTGTGACTATAAAGGGGTACCATGAGGGAGTTCCCTTGTGGTGGTGTTACTGAAAGTTTGGTCCTTGTCCCTGATCCCAACCCAATAATGAGGGTGGGTTTTGAGAGAAAGGAAAAAGAAGTTTTATTGCTTTGCTAGCAAGGAAGAAGCACAGTGAACTCCTGTCCCAGAGGCTGTGATTCCAAAAGCTACATTCCACGTGGTCTCTGAGTTGTAATTCACTTGTTAATTTGGGAGACAGTCATTTCTGAGATCTTATGGAGCCAACACCAAAGTCTAAATTACTTCATTCCTATGATGGGTGTGTGCTCCCACCTAGACAGATAACTGCCTAGCCTGGGAAGAAAGGTAATCCTTTTTTTTTTTTTTTTTTTTTTTTTTTTGGTACTGGGGATTGAACTCAGGGCCACATCCCCAGTCCTTTTTTATATTTTATTAGAGACAGGGTCTCAATGAGTTGCTAAGTGCCTCACCATTGCTGAGGCTGGCTTTGAACTCATGATCCTCCAGCCTCAGCCTCCCAAGTGCTGGGATTACAGGCATGCACCACCGCGCCCCGGTTTATTTTCTTGAGAGGAGGAGAGATTAGGGAGATGGAGGGAGAGAGGAAGAGAAAGAAGCATGTCTGTTCCAAAAATAAGCTGCAGTGGCAGAGGAGCAAGGGCTATATTCAAAGCATAAAGAGGACCACTGTTACAGTGTTGAAGCAGTTATGTATCTTGATTGTGGTGGTGGGTACAAAAATTGATTCCTGGAATTGAATTGCACAGATCTATACACATGTATATAGTGTGCACGCGCACACACACACACACACACACACACACACACAAAGTGCATGTCACAATGGGTGGAAATTGAGTGGAAAGGTCTGTAGTCTATTTAACAGCATTGTACCAATGTCAGTTTCTTGATTTTGCTATATTACTGTGGTTATATAATGTCACCATTGGAGGAAGCTTGAGAAAGATTCATGGGACACTAAGTTCTAATTTTACAACTTTTTGTGAGTCTATAATTATTTCAGACTAAAAAGGTAAAAAGAACAACAGCCATGGTACAATTCTTCAATATGCATTATTCAAGAATGGCTAAGAACAAAATCATGTCTATTAAGCACCTTAGAATGGTAGTCTGGGGGGTGAGGGAGTGGAGGAGGAATGAGGAAAAAAGGATAAAAACAGCAACATTAATCAAGGGCCCCAGTGCAGACCAATGGTGATAATGTGCTGTAAACGGAAAAGATATTAACTCCAATGTCCCTGCACCTGAGGTCCTGCAGATAAGGAAGGGTGTTTGTTGGCCACAGGGAGTTGTGGGGGAGGTGAATCCATAAGAGTAAAGATGGGGCCTTTTCCCAGTGACAATAAATGTTTTTTCCTTTACTCAATAGAAAGTTGGAGGAAGATTGAAGGGAGAAGAGGAAGAAAAGGTGATGGGAAGGGATGGATGTGTGTGTGTGTTTGTGTGTGTGTGTGTGTGTGTGTGTGTGTGTGTGCGCGCGCACTCTTGTCTGTCTAGAGCATTCTTCTGAGGCCTCTGGGCTGGTCTAGGGATTAAATGGGTCACAGTGACCAAACCTTAGAGCTCAGAGGCCCTAATGAAGAAGTCCAGGATTTTAGGCACTCTTGTGAGCAGCTGATACTGTGTGTGCTGGGAACTTGGAAGTTTTTGCATAGTCTCCTGGATCTGGATGACCTTAGGCAAGACCCCTAATTTAGCTGCGTTCCCACTATCCTTTGCATGTCCCCCCACCCATACATTGTTTGGAAGGCAAAGCTAATTAAAAGATTGGTAGGACTTTTTTTTTTTTTTTTTTTTTTTTGGTACTGAGGATTGAACCCAGGGGTGCTCAACCACTGAACCATATCCCCAGCCATTTTTTAAATATTTTATTTAAAGACAGGGTCTTGCTGAGTTGCTAAGTGCCTCCCTAAGTTGCTGAGACTGGCTTTGAACTTGTGATCCTCTTGCCTCAGCCTCTCAAATTGCTGGGATTACAGGTGTGTGTCACCAGGCCCAGCATCATCTCAGTATTATTTACGATAATGAGTGGAGCTGGGCACAGTGGTGCAGGCTTGTATTTCTAGCTCCTTGGGAGACTGGGGCAGGAAAATTGAAAGTTCAAGGCCAGCCTGGGCAATTTAGACCTGTCTCAAAATAAAATAATATAAAAAGGGCTGGAAATATAGCTGAATGGAGGAGTACCCCTGAGTTCAATCCCTAGTACAAAACAAAAACAAAAACAAAAAAAGCTTAGAAATAACTTAATGTTCAACAGTAGAGTCTTAGTTAAATATACATTGTATTTGTATAAATAGAACACATTAGCTGGATGTGGTGGCGCATGCTTGTAGCCAGGAGGCTGAGGCAGGAGGATCTCGAGTTCAAAGCCAGCCTCAAAAAAAGTGAGGCACTAAACAACTCAGTGAGACTCTGTCTCTAAATAAATAATACAAAATAGGGCTGGGGATGTGGCTCAGTGTTGGAGTGCCCCCGAGTTCAAACACTGGTAACCCCCCCCCAAAAAAAAAAGAAAGAAAAGAGACCAGACAATTTTCACCAAAATAGTGATGCCAGTGGACTTAAGATTTGTGCACTTTGCCATATGTAAATTTTGCCATATGTAGATTTAAAATTTTTTTAAGTTTAACTTTTCTTTCTTTGGTGCTAGGGATTAAAACCAGGGCCTCAAGGCGTGCATGCTAAGCATGCGCTCTATCACTGAATTATACTCCCAACCAAAACGTTTTTTAAAATGTTACACTGGTGGTCTCTGGTGAAATGAAATTATGGGCAATAGTATTTTTCATTATTATTCAATTTTGTTGTAGTAAATACGTGCTACCTTTTGTAGGCATGTAATAAAATAACCACTTTGTTCCTTTTCTAAAGGAGTCTAGCAGCTCCGCCTGAAAAGATGGCAGAGGGACAGTGTGCACTTAGGCCTACTTTGGCCCAGGAAGAGCCTGGCACTTGGCCTCTTGTTTTCTCCAGCCCCTTGACCAGCCAGCTCTGGCCAGCTCAGCCATTTACACGCCCAGAACTGGTTGTTTCAGGAACCGCCCAGAAATCAGCTGTTGCTTTCCTGTAAGATAGGAGAACCAGGACATGAAGGTCTAGAAAGGGACTGGCAAGGTCACTTGATAAATGTGAGATATTTATAACCATATCTCTCTCCTCCTGTAGATCTCTTCCTTTCGTTTTACTCTCCCAGGGCGGACTCCCCATTGGAGGCTAAGGAAGGCAGCCAACGGCATTTACCACGGGTGGAGATCTGGGTGGTTTCAGAGGGTGGCTTGCTTCTCTCTCTCTCTCTCTCTCATTGCCTCCTACTATAAACAATACTACCATTATAGAGAATTGACCACGTGTCAGGTGTGTTTCTCCACCACTGCGTGTCACACCACAACCCTGTGAGGTCCCTCCTGGTCTGATGCCCACTTTACAGGTGAAGAACTCAAGGCTCAGAGAGGTTAAGGAACTCGCCTTAGCTAACAAAGCCAGTTAGATAGTAGTGGACTCCAACCCGGGCCAAGCCAGGGTTCCAGTTAGTGAGACCGCCCAGCCTTAGGGCAAGGACCAGCGAGCCTCCGAAGGTCAAGAAGGACACAGCCCTGTAGACCCCGCGGCTTACTTGGACCACGCAGCCATCGTTGGGGACAAGACCCGACGGGGGGCGGGGAAACAGCCTGGAGTCCCGAGTTGCTGTAAATATAGAGAAGAAAAAAGCCATAACAAAGGGCCTAACTCAGAGGGCATACTGCGGAGTAGTGGCCGGGCCGGGGCGGTGGGGGAGGGGGACCGTGCAGCAGCGGAGCCCTGAAGCCACAAGTGCGCCTCGGGACCATTCCCGTAAACGCTGGCGGGGCGGGGCGGGGCGGGGCGGGGCGGGGCGGGGCGGGGCGGGGCCTGGCCTCGGCCCAGCATTTCCGGGGACACCGCGCTGGACAGAGGGCGTTCGCTGGACACTCCGGGCCCCCAGGGACTGCGTCGGGCCGTCCTGGAAGCGGGAACGAGCCTGCGGGACCTTGGGCCGCGCCGCAGCTCAGAGGTGGCTGTGCCGGGGGTGTAGTGACTCACTCCAGGTAGGCGCGGGGGCGCCGGGCGGCATGGGAGCCGCGGCCCTGGGGTGACAAACGAGGCCCAGGCAGCTGGACAGCCTCCGTCTCCCACACTCCGAACTACCCCCCCTCCCGCCCAGCCCCTCTCCCGAGAGGGCGCCACCTGCACGCTCTGATGGGCACCGGCGCCCGCCACTGGGGGAGCCTGTTGTCATGGCAGCGCAAGAGGCTGGCCCACGTTCCCATGGCCACCGGGGGCCTCAGCTCGGAATCCTTTAACTGCGTCTTACAACACGCTCCTTATGCCACCCCCTACTCCCAACCCGGGAATTGTGACCCGGGAGGGAAGAGTAGTGACTTGGAATTTGGAAAAGGCTTGGGCACCTCCTCATGGTGGTTGTAGTATGGCCTCATAGTTAGGCCCTTTGTTATGGCTTTTTTCTTCTCTACAGCAACTAGGTGGATTTAGGGGATGGGAGGGGAGGGAAGTGAGGGTCTTGGGAAAGAGGATCCTGTTGTGGCCTCTCCAGAGTCATTCTGATCTAGCACAAAGGTGCGGGAACCCTGGGTCATCTTGGGAAGGTCATCAAA
Organism: Tamias sibiricus; assembly: GCA_025594165.1. Lineage (NCBI taxonomy): Eukaryota > Metazoa > Chordata > Mammalia > Rodentia > Sciuridae > Tamias > Tamias sibiricus. The sequence goes on from CM046659.1 coordinate 154,218,500, forward strand.
CTTCTGCTTATATTTCCTCACAGATAATGTATGTTATTTAAGAATCACAGGATTGGGCTGGAATTGTGGCTCAGTGGTAAAGCGCTTGCATCCCATGTGTGAGGCTCTGGGTTCAGTTCTCAGCACTGCATGTAAATAAATGAATAATATAAAGCCCATCAACAACTAAAAATGCATATAAAAATTTAAAAGAAATCACAGGATTCTTGTGAGATTGAATGCCATAAGAACTGGGAAGCATACAATTAAAAAATAAAATTCCCCATAGATGCTTTACAACTGTAAGAAATTTAGAAATCACTTTGTCCAGTGCTCCCTCATTTTCGTGGGGGAAACTGAAACTAGACAGATTAAATTAAATTACTTCCCAAATGATACAGTGAGTTGGTGGGAAGGTCAGGGTTTTAACTCAGTCGCCTGGGACTGAGTGGCTGTTTCCTTTGTGAGTATTCTTTTAGAAGCTCAGAAAAATAAGGTATATGACTAGCTATTAGCTGAGGGTGATTTAAAGATGGGGGTGGGGCTGGGCATGGTGGCTCATGCCTGTAATCTCAGTGACTGGGGAGGCAAGGCAGAGAATCTCAAGTCTGAGGCCAGCTTCAGCAATTTAGTGAGGCCCTAAGCACTTCAGGGAGACCCTGTCTCAAAAAAAATTTTTAAAAGGGCTGGGGGAGGGATTGGGGTTGCGAGTCAGTGGTAGAGTGCTTGCCTAGCATGTGTGAGGCACTGGGTTCGAATCTCAGCACCACATATAAATAAATAGATAAAATAAAGGTCCATCAACAACTGAGAAAATATATAGTTTTTAAAAAAGGGCTAGGGGAAGAAAAAAGGGGGGCTGGGAATGCGGCTCAGTGGTAAAGCACCCCTGGGTTTAATCCCCAATGCCTCCCCTCAAAATGAGAATGGGACTGGCAGTGTGGCTCAGTGGTACAACACGTGTTTAGCATGCTTTGAGGCCATAGGCTCTATCACCACCATCAAATAAATAAAATTAAAGATGGGGACGTTGACAGTAGGTAAACTAAAGATGGGAAATGGAGGCTTTTGCTTTGGGGAGAGCTGAAAGATTCTCTCCCTGGCACATGGGTCTTGTGCCCTGGACGTTCACTTTAATGTTGTTATCTAATAGGAGCTAGAGCATTCAGCCACTCTTCAAAATACTACCTCTTCCGAAGCCAACAAAGCTGAGACTAGAGACATATGAGTAAGAAAACCCTTTGCCCTAAAGCCAGGAAATGAGGCTCTAGTCCTACCTGCACTGGTGTGGTACCTTTTCCTTTGAACTGGATAGAGGAAGATGGGAAAGAAGATCCAGGAAGGAGCACTTGAATTAATCATGTGGAAATTACTTGAGACAGGCAGCTAGAGCAGAAAACTCATTTATTCATTTAGTAAATATTTACTGGGTGCCTGCTATTTCCAAGTTCTGCCCTGGGGCTGGAGATTTAAAAGCCCGAGTTAGGGAGGTCTGGTTCTTGCACCCAAGCAGCTTGTAGAAGAGAAGGGAAGAGAGGGACGGGATGTATAAATGAGTGTTTTACTACAGCATAATGAGTGCCTTAATGGAAATCTGAGCTGAGTGCAGAGGGAACCCAGAGAAGCAACTCCAGAAATCATCAAAAACAGCAGGATTCTAGCCTCTGAAGCCTGGGAACACTGCTGGAGCTCTGCCAGGTTGGCCCTGGCCACTACCTTAGTTGGAAACAAAGGAATGAGTAATGGACGTGTCTAAAGAAATGTGGGTGAGGATGGATTTTCCCTGGAAAGAAGAGTTTAAAGGATCCAGATGAACTGTAACTGTGAGGCAGCTACCATTTCCTTCACATTATCAACAATGCTTAGAAGGCAGCAAGTGCCCAAGAAACATTTGTGGAAAGAAGGAATGAAGAAAGGAAGGATGGAGAAGGAAGGAAAAGAGGAAAAGATGAGGGAAGGAGAGAGGAATTGGAAGGCAGGAAGGACAACAGCCCATATTATCTGAAGAGGAGATGGCTTTAACTTGAGAGAAAACTGAGATTCTGGCTATAGGTAGAGTGCCCATGTGGGCCCTGGAGTGGAAGATCTGGGTCTGGTCCTAGTCCTGACTTAGCACTTGTGTGACTTGAGCAAGTTCATGAGCCTGTCTGTGCTCCAGTTTCTTGTCTGTGTAGTGGGAATAAACTGTAACTTATATCTCCCTCTGTTGTGAGGCTTAAATAAATGATTAAATGTAAAAAGGTCAGCACAGTGCTAAATGTCAACTTTGATTTAGGTGGAAAGAGTTTGCCAAATATTTCACATCACAGTTATATAACTGTTCCAAAGTAAGGTATGATTTCTTTTTACCTGATAAAGGCTAATTTTTTGTTTGTATTTTTGGTACTGGGGATTGAACCCAAGAGTGCTCTGCCACTGAGCTACATCCCTAGACTTTTAATTTTTTAATTTTTAAATTTTGAGACAGGGCCTCACTAAGTTGCTGAGGGATTTTTTTTTGGCAGGGGGGGTACTGGGAATTGAACTCAGGGGCACTCGACCACTGGGCCACATCCCCAGCCCTTTTTTGTATTTTATTAGAGACAGGGTCTCACTGAGTTGCTAAGTGCCTCGCCACTGCAGAGGCTGGCTTTGAACTCGCGATTCTCCTGCCTCAGCCTCCCAAGTACTGGGATTACAGGCGTGCGCCACTGCGCCCGGCTTGCTGAGGGCTTTCTAAGTTTCTGAAGCTGGCCTTCAACTCGTGATCCTCCTGCCTCAGCCTCCGGAGTTTTGGGGATTATAGCCATGTGTCACCATGTCTGGCTTGATCAAGACTAATTTTTGAAAGTTCCCTGTATCTGCAGATGAACATAACTTAAAGAAATGGTTCTTTACTTTTTTTGGGAGGGGAATTTTTTGTTTTGTTTTGTTAGTTACTGGGGATTAAACCTAGGGGCACTCTACCATTGAGCTATATCCTTAGCCCTTTTTATTTTTTATTTTGAGACAGGCTGGCCTCAAACTTGTGATCCTCTTGCTTCAGCCTCCTAAATCACTGGGATTACAGGCATGAGCCACCTTGCCCAGTTGACAAGGATCCTTTGAAATCAGATGAAAGCTCTGATTCCCTTTCTCCAGAAACGGCATGTCATTCTTGGGGTTCACAGTTTCCTGAAGCCTACCCTGGGGTCAAGGGGCTCCCTGCTCTGCTCTACATCCCACAGGCTACAGTGAAGAGGCCTATGGCAGCATTCATTGCAGAGGCTCTAGGAGGTGCAAACTGGGTCTGCTCTTTCAAGGGGATATGGAAACCACAAGATGGGAGATTTGGAGCTAATCCCATATGACTGGGTGGGTTTGGCTCCTTCGAGCTCCCTCCCCTGCTCGGGCCAGGCTAGGGCCACTTAGAACCTCATGTGCTGCAGAGTTCCTGGTATGGCAACCTCCAGCCTGATGCTCACTTTACACTGATAAATGGTGCTGCTAGCAAGTCCCAGGGAGTCATGGGCCTGGGTAGCTAGTGTGTAAGGTCCCTCAGAAAAGTCTTTGGTGCCTTTATGTGAGTGTTGTCTCCTGATGCCACTGCTTTAGGGTGGCAAGTGGGCACATCACCGTGGGTGGGACATTTCTTAGAACTTTCATCCTGGCAAAGTACTATCCTTTCAGCCACAGGAAATAAATTATAACCCATCTGTCCATTCCTACCACCCTTGTAGGCATATCTGACCTGCCTACCCTCTGGATTCAGCATTACAGTCAAGAGAAAGGCTTTATCTGGAGCAAGAGTGGTAGCCATCAGGTGATCTAAAGTGATTGAGACCCACCAGGTGACCTAAAGGGCTGATCCTCTCTGGGACAAAAGAGGCTGAGGGGAGAACCTTGGGCCTCTGGGAAGGAAGGTTTGTTCCATTGGGTAAAGGCAGGGCCCTGGCCTTCATAGGGCAATGCCGAGGGGTCTGGGGCTCAGAGTGGATTTAAGGAGGAAAGAATTCAGTGGCAAATGGGGAGATAAATTTCTTACTTCTTAAGATCTTGAGGGGGCTGGGGTTGTGGCTCAGCAGTAGAGCGCTCGCCTAGCACGTGTGCGGCCCGGGTTCAATCCTCAGCACCACGTAAAAATAAAGGCATTGTGTATAACTAAAACAAAAAACAAAACAAAACAAAAAGATCTTGAGAACTGGGTCTCATAAGCTGAACTGGAAGTGGAGACTCTCTCTCCCAAGCCTTTAACCTTCTTGCCCCATCCTTACCTGGCCTAGAACCTAGAACACGTGCCTTCCACCTGTGAGTGGCTGCAGTGGTTTGAGAGCAGGACAGAGTTGCTGAGCAGTCACTGTGCCCCTTCAGGGTGATGGGTGCCAAGCACCTGTCAGGCCAATTACCCTATGCTCTCTAGTCCCCCTGGTGAGCAGGCCTGAAGGCACAGTATCTCTTGGACTTGTGTTGGGGGTGCAGGGAGTGACAGTGGCAACTTCATGTTCTACCCTGCCTGGGTAGGGACAGGTTGAGCCCTGCAGGTTGCACCATATCCCTGTAGGGCCGGGTGAGGGGCGGGGAGGGAATCTCCTCCCAGGGAGTGGCCAAATCAGGCCCCAACAGGCCCAGTGGGGGCGGTGCAGGGTGGCAGGCTGCTCACCACAGCGGGCACACCCAGGTTTGGGCTGGGCAGGCTGGTTTCTTCTCCCTGTGAGAGTTGCAACCTCAGCATTGGATTTGCAGGAGGTAGCTGAACCAAGAGAAGAGCCTAGAAGTGGGGGGTCCTTAGCATGAGCATCTAAGATGGTTAAAAGTTGTCGAGGCTTTGGACAACTTTTAGATGGAGGTTGAACTGATACCATAGCCTGGAACATGGAGCATTCACTACATTCCAGTGTTGCCAGTTGCTTTATAGGTATTGTTTCATCATTTCTCTTAACTACTCTAAAGTATTGTTAGTATTCCCATTGCAGATGAGGAAACTGAGGTTCAGAGGGATGCATGGCTTTCTTTCCCATTTTTTTTTCCAGACAAGCACTGAGCTACACCCCCAATCTAAACAGCTTTCTTAAAACCCACAAAAATAACAGATAGTGTTGATTTCTTCTGACAGAGGAACCTGTATGCTCGGTCACTGGATTGTTCCACTTACAGGAGCAAGAAAAAAACAAAGGACCAGTGGATAGGAACCTGGTTTGGGGAACAGAGATGAGGCCATTTATTTGCATTCATTGCCAGACCTTGGTTGAAAGCTGCCTGAAAGATTTGAAGGCAGTATTAGTACTAACCCTGGGTGGATGCCCTGTTCTGCAGAGGGCACTGCCCCAAGGAAGCACCCAGCCTCCAGGACCTGGCAGCTATTGGCTGATTTAAAAGCACACACAGGGTGTGCCAGCTGGTGTCACTTGCTCATCAAAATGTATTTATGCTGCAGCTGAGCTGCTTACCCGGCCCTGGGGAGGAGACAGAAGCAGCGAGCCCAGCCAGGGCAGGGTGGGGAGCTGCAGCTGCAGATTGGTATAAGAGAAGGACTTGGGGCTACGAGGGGATAGTGGCAGGGGGCCAGGGCCTGGGGAGCTGGGATGCAGCCAGTTTGTGTCTGCAAGGCCTTGCTTGGGCAGGCTGCCAGTCAGCACCAAGAGCAGGGAGGAGTCTGGGGACTACTACCCCAGTGGGGGCAGTGGGACCTCTGGGTTCAAGCTCTACTGGACTTGGCAGGAGGCCCCTCCCCCGAGGGCAGCAAACAAAGCAATGACTCCTAGAGTAGAATTGTGGGAGCCAGGAAACCAGGCTACCTGGGTGGGAATCAGAGCTGGCAGGCTTGGCCAGGGGCTGCCTGGCAGGGGTCATTCATGTGCAAGGATGCCTTGCTTGCACCTGGGCAGAGTTGGTACCTTTGGGGTGATTAATCAGTATTGATGGTTTAAGAGACTGAATATGGCCTGCTTTGAAGGTTCTATGGCTAGTGCTTGCCTGGTGCCTATTCCCAGCCTTCCTTTTGTACTGAGCAGGAGAGAGGCAGCAGACAGATATATTCATTTGATTCACATTTTTCTTCTTCTTTTTGTAATAGGGATTGAATTAAGGTTAAGCACCACTGAGCCACATCCTCAGCTTTTTTTTTTTTTTTGGTACCCCGGGGATTGAACTCAGGGGCACTTGACCTCTGGGCCACATCCCCAGCCCTATTTTTGTATTTTATTTAGAGACAGGGTCTCACTGAGTTGCTAAGTGCCTCGCCATTGCTGAGGCTGGCTTTGAACTCTTGATCCTCCCGCCTCAGCCTCCCAAGTGCTGGGATTACAGGCGTGTGCCACCGCGCGTGGCTCTTTTTTTGTATTTTATTTAGAGACAGGGTCTTGCTGAGTTGCTTAGGGCCTCAGCCTCTAGAACCACTGGGCTTACAGGCATGTGCCACTGCACCTGACTTACAGTTTTCTTCTTGTTCTTTGTATTTTCTCTTTCTCTAGTAGCCTTTCTTATTTCTCATCATTCTCTTTCCTTCTTCCATAGTTCCACTCATATTTTTTATTTTACCACCTGATCCTATGAGTATGCCCCCTTCCCCTTTTTGGTCTCTCTTGTGTGTGCTCTCTCTCTCTCGCTCTCTCTTTTTTTTTTTTTTTTTTGTACTAGGATTGAATTTAGAGGTGCTCTTCCACTGAGCTACATCCCTAGCCACCCCCCGCACACTTTTTTTTTTTTTTTTTAACTTTGAGATGAGGTCTCACTAAGTTGCTGAGGCTACCTGCAAACTTTCCATCCTCCTGCCCCAGCCTTCCAAGTAGCTGGGATTACAGGTGTGGCCACCACGCCCAACCAGTCTCTCTCTTTTTTTTTCCCTATGATAATAGATATAAAGTATAAGTTTACATACAGTAAAATGCACAGATCCTAGTATACAGCTTGACATTTTAACATTTGTACACACTTGGAAAACCAGTACCAGATCTAGATATAGAATGTTTCTATCATCCCTCAAGTTTCCTCCTCTCCTGCCTACAAGTCATGTACCCACTAGTCTGACATCTCTCACCACAGAGAAGTTTTGTCCTGACTTCTTTATAATGTTTTCCAATGCACATTTTACCTCTCATTCTTCTTCTTCTTCTTTTTTTTTCTTTCTTTTGTGCCACTGGGATTTGAACCCAGGGGCACTTAGCCATTGAGCCACATCCCCAGCCCTTTTTAATATTTTACCTAGAGACAGGGTCTCACTGAGTTGCTTAGGAACTTGCTAAGTTGCTGAGTCTGGCTTTGAACTCTCAATCCTCATGCCTCAGCCTCCCAAGCCTCCTCAGTCTCCCAAGGGATTATAGGCATGCATTCGCCACCACGCTCCGTCACTTTTCCTCTCATTTTTGTGCCTTTGTCCTTCTTATGTGTGCATGAGAGAGAACCTCAGATAGAGAAGGCAGGAGGGTCAGAATGGGAGGAAGAATAAGGACCAGTGAGTGGGGGTGGAGATGGAGATGGAGGGCCAGACTTGATGATGACTCATCTTGCTGGTTGGGGGCACAGAGGAAGTGTTGCTTTTCACTCTGCGCCCCCCCCCCACCTTTGTACTCCCTTTCCAAGCTGCCCCCTGAGCTCTTTATGAACACTGACAATTCTGGCCAAGAAAGACTTGCCTACGTCCAAGAGTGGCAGAGGGGAAGAAGAGACATGTCATTGGCTTGGGAACCACTCTTCAGCCCACAGGAAGTCCATTCAAAGGAGATTTTTCTCTGTGAGTTGCCCTTCTGTTTCTTCCAGTCTGGGAAGAACACATTAGCACACTCACAGAAGATGGTGGAGCCTACAAGGACTGAGGCTGCCAGGCTGGGGATGCAGGTTAGAGGGCTCTTCTCCAGACCAACAGTTGGACCCCTTGTGTTGTCAGCCCTGTGGAGCTCGTACTAGAGTGCCATGATAGGCAATGGGGGTTTGGAAGGTGGAAGTCCTGTCATTACCCTTGAGGGGATTGCTGCCCAGTTGGCACAAGACATACTTTTGAAGCATTTGAGCAGCCGTGAGCAGGATATAATTAACCACCAAGTGAGGCTGCAGCAGCCCCTGCCTCCTCTCCCCAGGGATGCGTATAGCCGTCAGACAAGCCCTGTGTTGCCAAGACACGAGGCAGACCAATCTTGCTGCCACTTTAGGAACTATCTGATGTAGAGATTCAGGTTCTCAACAAACACTAATTGAGCAGGTGGCCACAGATCAAGTGCTGCTCCAAGTAAGGGCAGTAAGCAGAAAACAAAAGAAGGAAATGTTCTAACCAATACCTTCATTTTGACAAGATTTCTTGCAAGTTTTTCCCATAATAGTCTTGTGAATAGTATGGAGAAATTTGGGCGGAACAGTGGAATTAGGAGGGCACAGAGATAACTGTTCAACCTACAACGGATATTGGTCTATTTTAATTCTAATGGGGGGATCTCATGACATGCCCCTCGGCTCTGTTTTCAGTTGTCTTACTTATTTTTCTCAAATGAAAAACTAAAGGATCAGCACAAAAATATCCATAACTCTACTTTTTTTTTTTTTTGGTACCAGGGATTGAACTCAGGGGCACTCGACCACTGGGCCACATCCCCAGCCCATTTTTGTATTTTATTAGAGACAGGGTCTCACTGAGTTGCTAAGTGCCTCGCCATGGCTGAGGCTGGCTTTGAACTCGCGATCCTCCTGCCTCAGCCTCCCAAGTACTGGGATTACAGGCGTGCGCCACCGCGCCCGGCTCATAACTCTACTTTTATTGACAAGTTGTTAAAAGTTTTACCACAGTCATGTTCTTACTCTTTCTAACGTGCTTGCTCATACACACACACACACACACACACAATTTGTTTTTGCTGAATCATTTGAAAGTAAGTTGTCAGTTCACTTCTAAAAACTTCAGTAGGCATTTCCAAAAAACAAGGACTTTATCGTACATAAGAAACACCATTACCATACCTAAGAAAATGAATAATATTGAGCATGCCTGTAATTCTACCTTCTTGGGAGGCTGAGGCTGAAGTATTGCAAGTTCAGGGCAATTTAGTAAGACCCTACCTCAAAAAAATTTTTTTTAAGGACTGGGGATGTAGCTCAGTGCTGAAGCACTCCTAGGTTCAGTCCCCATACCAAAAAAAAAAAAAAAAAAAAAAAATCTAATAAATATCATCTTACACAGTCTATATTAAAAATATCTCAATTGCTCCATGGCATTTTTCTCCCAAGATTCAATTGAGGTTCATTTATTATATTTGATCATTATGCCTTTTTAGTCTCTTAATCTAAAATGGTCCCCTGTCTTTTTTGCCTTTTACTAGATTGACCTTTGGAAGGATTCAGGCTAGTTGTTTTGTAGAATGTTTCACATGCTGGATATGTCTGATTGCATCCTTGTTATTGGATCTGCGTTAAACACTTTTGGCAAGAATGCCATAAGATTGATGTTGTACACTTCTTATTGCATCAAATCAGGAGGTAAATTATGTCACATAGTCCTATAACTGGTAATGCTACTTTTGGCCATTTGGTTAAGATGGTGGCCATCAGATCTCTCTATTAGAGATACTTCTTCCTTTGGTAATTAGTAAAGTCATTTGTGGGACAGATTTTAAGACCTTGCTAATACATACTTTCCTGATAATCTGCCGTTCAGTTGTTTCACATCCATTGACAATTCTACTCCCATCATTTCTTCTACATTTTTAGTCAGCATTTTTCTGTAAAGAAAATCTTCCTTTCCATCCCGTCTCCTTCTCTCTCTCTCTGAGTTTCATTGTGGATTATATTTTAATTTGATGCATTACAAACCATTATGCTGGGGCTGGGGCTGTGGCTCAGCAGCAGAGCGCTCGCCTCGCACATGCGCGGCCCAGGTTCGATCCTCAGCACCACGTAAACATAAATGGATTGCATTGTGTACAACTAAAGTAAATAAATAAAAGTATTAAAAAAAAGAAAAAGAAAGAGAAACCATTATGCTATTTGATGCAAAAAGTGGACATCAAGCTGGCTCCTAAGTCCCTTCCCTCCCCTGCCAAATTTGCTCAGAAAAAGGACAAGGCGCCACCTTTTGACATGACCCTATAAGTCTTTGATCACTCTTTGCTTTCTGGGCCAACAAAACTGTCCTGTGTTTACCTTGTACTTTTCCTTTCATTCTCCAAGGAGTCCTTATTCCTTTTATTGGAAAGTGGTATGTAGAAACCAAGATCTGGGCGTTAGTTCTGCTCATCCATTATCTTTATCAATGACTTTTATAAAGGCATAAGGAATGCTTAACTAAATTTATAGATTATTCAAAAGTGGGAGGGGAAGCCAAATGTATGATAGAAGAATCATTATTCAAAATGACTTCAGGAGGATGAAACCTGGGCCAGAATCAATAGATTTAAGAGATATAATAAGTCCTGTGTTGAACTGAAAAAGCTAATTGCCTAATTTCAGATTTGGGGGAGGTCTTTACTAGATCAAAGTGCATAAAAATTAGTTCTATAGCTGGGCATGGTGGTACATGCCTGTAATCCCAGCAGATTGGGAGGCTGAGGCAGGAGGATTGGAATTAAAAGCCAGACTCAGCAACTTAATGAAGCCCTGAACAACTTGACAAGACCCTGTCTCAAAAGAGGGGGGGGAGGGTAGTGAGGATGTGGCTTAGTGTGTAAGCACCCTGTGTTTAAATCCCTGGTACCAAAAAAAAAAAAAAAAAAAAAAAAAAAAAATTCTGGTTGTTAGTTAAAATGAGCCTGCAGTATTTTGTGACTCTTAGGTTACACTCATTCATTCATTCAACCAATATTTATTGGGGCCTGCCACCATATGTCAGCACTGTTCTAAATGCTTAGGACAGGTTAACAAACCAACCAAACAAAATTCCTGCCCTTTGATTTTCACCATTGAGCAGAGGAGAGGAGTGACCTGATTTTCTTTGATACTGGGGATCGAACCCAGGGGCTCTTTACCATTGAACTCTATCCCCAGATCTTTTTTATTTTTGAGACAGGGTCTCACTACCTCAGGCTCCAGGGATTATAGGTATGGGCCACTGTGCCCAGCCTGATTTTCACTTTACTTTCTTTTTTGACCATATTCTTTTTATTTGTTTTAGAGACAGGGTCTTGCTGAGTTGTTTGGAGCCCTGCTAAGTTGCTGAAGCTGGCTTTGAACTTGGGATCCTCCTGCCTCAGACTCCCCAGTCACTGGGACTACAGGCAAATGCCACCAACCAGCCCCTGTGGAATTCTGTATCCAGTGCTAGGAGTCCCTTTAAAAGGGATGCCTATCCTGTGCTATGTGCACACAAGGATGGTTAGGATTATGGAGGTGCAGAAATCATGTAACATGAATAAATTTGGCTTGAAGAGAGGAGACCTGGGAGCACTTGGAGTGCTGTGCTCATCCTCTGCCTGCTGTGGAGAAGATGTGGCAGCAGGGAGGCAGGGCAAAAGGATGTGGCCCCAAGGACACTGATTTTGGCTGGGGGGTGAAAAAAGAGTTGGCCTGTAATTGCAGCGAATTCCTGGAGACATGGTTCCCAGGACCACGGAACTGAAGAGCAGAGGTTTTCAAACTCCTTGTTATTGTAGTTAAATATGGAATTACATTTTACGGTAATTCCGTGCACACTTAGGAAAACCTGAAACAGGTTTCGCAAAACTTATCCATTCTGTGATCAATGAACTCTGGTAGTTCTAGGTTGTTTTTTCACCAAATTGATTTCAGAATTCAGTAAGGGATTCAGTCTACTACTGAAAACCCCTGGTCTCAGCATTGCTGACCTCCACCCATAGGAATATTTTGGGAGGATTGTGGGTGGCTGCCTCTGGAATACCACTCCTGCCTCAGTGGGTTCTTTCCCCTGCCAGGCCACGTGCATATTGTGGTGGAGATCTCATTTCCTTGGCAGTGCAGTGCATTAAATTCTCTTATCCCACTTAAGCTAATTTTGCCCCGCCTCCCGGGCTTCGCGTGGACAGAATTCTAAGCGTGGACCAACCCCCGCATGGTACCTGAGCCTGTAGTGAACGCCCAGCCAAGACCTGCGGTGGATTGATCCGTGCGGAAATTAGATTCGCATGCAACCAGCCCCCCTGTCTGCATGAGCTCGGCGGAGTTCATTTGTTCACCAGACAAGTGGGAGCCGCACGTAAAGGAAAGAGACCAAGGCTTGACCTTCCCGAGGCACACAATTCTAACTGACGCGTTAACAGAGGGTCGCCGAGGAGCCGGAAGGGGGCCCGGCCCCGCGGCGGTGGGAGGGTCTGAGAGGTAGGGCCAGGAACTGGGGTCCTCTATCGTCCGCGGCCCCAGGCTCCAGCAGCGTCCGTGGCTGCTTGATCTCAGGGCCTGGCCCCTCCAAGCGCATCCTGATCTGGGTGCACTAAGCCTGCGCCCCTTATGCTTCCAGCGCCCAGGAAAAGGGAAGGGGAGGATTGGGCAAGGAGCGGAGCCCAGAGAGGCAGGACTAACCGCCCAACTTCCTCCTTGCCCTCCTCTCCCTCCCTCCCTTCGAGCGGGGCTCGCTGGGGAGCTCGGTCTGAACCCAGTGGCGGGACGTGCGCTCGGTGGGAGGATCGCGGTGCCGGGGGCTCCGGGCCAGCTTTGCGGCTACCCACGTGACTCGTTCCCCCTCGGCGTCCCCCACCCCCAGGTCTGCAAGGGGCGGCCAGAGGAGTGATTCGGCAGCGGGACTGCGGGGCGGGGCTGCCGCCTGCGATTCCAGTGAGCAACCTGAGCCTGAGCTCGAGGACGCCGTCTCTCGCCGCGGTCCGAGGTCAAAGCGCCGCGATGGGCCGGGCGAGCGGGCCAGCCACCCCGCTGCCGCTGCTGCTACTCTCGCTGCTCCTGCTGCCGCCGCCTCCAACGCGGGCTCTCAGACCCCGGATCAGCCTGCCGCTGGGTGAGTGCCGCTACGACCCGCGGGGTGCACGGAGGGGAGGGGTGCCTCGTGCAGAAGTGACCGTGACAAAGGAGGGAGGAGGGGGCCTGTCGGAGGCTTGGAGTCCGTTGCGATACCTCTTAAAAGTCCTGAGGGGAGGGAGGGAAGGAAAGGAAAGGGGAGCTGTGGGGCCGAGGGCCTCTTTCTTCCGTCTTCTTTCAGGGCGTGGAGGGGGGTTTCACTCACTCTTTCGCCACCGCTCATCCCCTAGGAGGATGCATTCTCGGCTGTGGCTGGGGCCCCCCGGGTGCTGACTACCTGGCCAGCACCCGGCGGCCAGCCTGCCCATCTACTTGTCTTTGATGCTGGCCAGAACCCGCAGCGGTGCCGCCCCCTGAGTGCGGCTCTGGGTGGAGGGGGTCTGGTGCTTGCTGTGCTGTAAACACTGGGGTTCTGGTATTCCCAGCAAGTCACAGCAGGGCCAGGAGCGATGACTGGCGGGCCAGCGCCCGATCTTTCCTCCTTGCCCCTCCATCCCTGAGTAGAGGAACCCCCCCTCTCTACCGCCCCAGGCCCTGGGAGACAACCCTTTTTATTTTTATTTTATTTTATACCAGGGATTGAACTCAGGAGCACTCGACCACTGGGCCACATCCCCAGCCCTTTTTTGTATTTTATTAGAAACAGGGTCTCACTGAGTTGCTAAGTGCCTCGCTATTGCTGAGGCTGGCTTTGAACTCGTGATCTTCCTGCCTCAGCCTCCCAAGTGCTGGGATTACAGGCGTTCACCACTGTGCCCGGCGAGACAACCCTTTTTAGAGTGACCTGGAATGCCATCCTTTAGGGCCACATTCATCTCCTGTGCTTACATCCTCCTCTGGTCTCCTCCCTTTCCAGTTTCTGCTCTTGCCTCTTTTTACTCCCAGCTCCTCTTGGCCACTCAGTCTTTGGAATCAGAGGGTCCCCAGCCCAGTAAGTACCTTCTGCTCCCCAGTTTCCTTATTTGGGAAGAGGACTCAGTCATACCTATCTTGCAAAGCTATCTTGGGGATTTGATAAAACTAGTGGGCACAGGCTTATAGGAGCCCAACAGATGTTTCTCCAAGCCCTTTTACTTGCTGGTTGTCACGTTGTACAAATTAGAATAAAGCAAATTAGAGGTTACAGACTGAAACAGTTCCAGGCTTCCTTCTCCTCACAGCATCCCCACCCCTAAAAACATCCTATTTACAAAAGGAAAGAGTAGAATCAGCACTTAAATTAAGGCAGGGCTCCAGTGAGTAGCCCCAATGTTAACATCATCTGAAGCATTGCAGACAGCCTGGGTTCAGATCCTACCTCAGCCATTTAGTACCCCTGTGACCTGGAGCAAGCTACTTCTGTGGACTTTGGTTTCCTTATCTGTAAAATGGGGATAATAACAGTACCTAGCTCATGGGCTGGGGTTGTGGCTCAGTGGTAGAGCGCTTGCCTTGCACATGTGAGGCACTGGGTTCGATCCTCAGCACCACATAAAAATAAATAAGCAAAATAGCACCTATTAGGGTTCTGAGTATTAAATGTAATAATACTCAGTAATAATTTGCCTGAGGTGGGGGATGGTGCTAGGGTGACTGCAGCCCCTTGGGTGCTCAAGCTTGTGAAGTGAGGATGAACAGGTGTGTTCAGTCCCAGGCTGGCTGCCTTGCTACTTCTGCTCGTGACCATGACTCTTTTTTTTGGCCTTCAGACTATCTCAGCATTGGGAGGTGAGGTGAAGTGGGGGACAGATGCTCTGATGGACTCCACTTACACCTTGGGGGAAACTGGACTGGCTCACAGGGCCATGACAGATGCAGTAAGTGTTGTGTCCAACTCGGGAACTGGATGAGACCACTCCCGGGGTGACTTGAAAGCAGGATTGGGGAACTGTGAGGGGGAAATAAGAGGACTTGCTTCCTGAAAACAGCTAGAACTCTTAGTTATTAACTGCATAGCTCTAGCACCTGGCTCATTTCCACAATTTTGTAACTATTCTCAGGCTGTAGTGGGGACTTCGTCACATACCAGCCTGGCCCTTGATACCCACCTCTACCTCCTATCCATGTACAGATCCTTTGGCTGTCTGGGAGTCCCAAAGGGGAATGCTCTAGTGACTGAACAGGCTCACCCTCTGAGTGTGGCTTGAGGCAGTTTCCTGCCTCATCCCTGGGGGCTCGTTAGATGTTCCTGGCAGCCTGCCCAGCTTGGGCAGGCCTCTGGTGACCAAGGGATGCTTGGCCCAGGGCCTTTGGGTCCGTCCTTCACATGCCTCTCAGGAAGAGAAGCATGGAACCAGAGAATACCTGCTCTTCCTGCCACCTACCTTCCCCTACTGAATTCCCACCTAAACCTCCCAAGGGCAAGGATACCTAGGACAGTGGGCCATGTCCACGGCTTAAAACAAACCCATTGAAATGGATGGAGCACCTAGTTGCTCTGCATCTGGAGTCCCTCATGGAAAACCCCTACTATCAGTGTTGATGAATAGCCATCTTGGGGTCTTTAAGTGGCAAGGGCATTTGTAGCCTCACCCAGTGTCCAGTAGGAGGAGGAAGATTAGGGGTAGGCAGTGGGGACCCCAGGGTCATCTGGAAGTCTCTGTGAAAGGAATGTTTGAGAGAATAGTGTAGAATTTGAGTTATTTTATTTTACACTGAAAACGATCTTGAAAAATTTTAGGACCAGAGCATTGTTAGGGGCAGGAGTGATGTTGACTACAGGGCCCAGTGTCTCCCAGCCTGGCCATGTGAGAAGAAGTAAAACAAACCTGCTCCCTGTTTCACCAAAGTCCTGTGGAGTCCCCTTATTTAGGCAATTTTAAGGGAGTTATTAATGTCCCCCTGCCCAAGAAGTGCATTGCTGGAAAGCTGTGGACACAGTGTGTCTGAACCAGATTGAAAATAAGTCTATAGGCCTGCAAACTGCAGTCAGGAAAACCCCACTGAGCAGAAAGAGCAGGGACCTTGGCACAAATCAGATGCTTGTCCTCTGATCCTGGATTAGGCACCCAGGGTGAAGGCTGCCTTGAGAGGTCCCCGATGCTGGTTGCTTATTTAGTCTTCTCCCACCCTCCTTGGTGTGGCCTCAGCTTGGAATGAGTCTTTGTCTTCAGCTCTGTCCTATCTGCTAGCCTTTTCATGGTTCTTCAGGGCCAAATGGATAGGGCTGTAACTGAATGCTAAGAACCTGGTTGGGAAAACTAGCTCACCACCCTCACTAACTACACATCCCAGGGCAAGCTCTTGGCCTCTCCAAGCCTGCTCTCATGTTGGCAAGATTGGAATAATAGCAGGACCCATCGACCAGTGAGAGGATTACATGAAATAACGCATGTGAAGTGTTTGGCATGATGCCTGGCACGTGCTGCCGGTGTCCCCAGTAAAAGACAGCAGCTTCTGCTTTGCTGTGCTAGAAAGCCCTCCAGCCACGCTATGTGAGTCTTTTTGCACCAACATGGTAGACATCGTGTGAGTGCTGGCTGTATGGCTGCCCGTACTGCTCCTGCACAATATAGAGTCACATAGCCCCTGTCCCCTATTCCCTAGCCCCCCAGTGCCTACTGGTGATCATTCCAAGGGATCTTGTTTAATTTAGCCTCTTTTTCAAGTGCTCCAGATTCTGCCTTTTCAAAGACCACCTTTGAATCACTGTGCAAGCTTAGAGCTTTCCCGACCTGGCACACAGGCCCTTTCTACACCAGTTGAATGAGAGTTATGCAGAGGACAGGGAAGATCAGAACTGGAGAAGAGCAGGGAGGGAGAAGATGTCCAGCCCCAAACAGATGAGATTCTTGGAACAAAGTGGAACTTTGATTTTTTTTTGAGGGGAGGTTACTGTAACCACTGAGCTATATCTCTAGTCCTTTTTATTTTTATTTTGAGACAGGCTCTCACTAAGTTACTTTGGGCCTCGCTAAGTTGCTGAGGCTGGCTTTGAACTTGCAATCCTCCTGCCTGAGCCTCCCAAGCTGATGAGATTACAGGCATGCACCACTACCCCGGTGCCTGCTGCCACTGCCATTCTTAAGGCCAAAAGCCTTTTTTTCCACTTCTAGCCCTATGAGGGTCTCCCTGGTCACTCTTTAGCCACCACTCTTTTGTAACCACCCCTACCACAGGGCTGAAGCCAATCCTTCAGCTTTTAGGTGGTACAGCTGGTGTTCTAGCATTTGGAGCTTAGAAGAAGGTAAAAGGTGAAGTAGTGGGGATAGAGTTACTGTGGCCCCCCCCCCCCCCCCCCCCCCCAACCCCCACGGCAGCAGGCTTTCATTGTCTTGTCTTATAGATAAGATAGCTGAGGATCACAGGAGGAAGGATTTTGTCCAGGTCATAGAGTTCTGCCTCCCAAGCTTATGACCTGTTCTCCATGGGACCCCTGAGCTCTGCATTTGTGGGTCCATCTGGAAGCCCATCTTCTAGATTAATGGGCTCCAGAGAGGTGGGGCCTGCAGTGAGGGACTTTCAGTGGGGACATAAGTGGGAGACAGAAACTCATTCCACCATACTCTTCAAGAGGGTCCAAATTAACCAACTCCCTCCTCATTTTTGGCCTTTTGTTGCACATCCTCCTGAAGAGGCACTTCCTCCAGAACAAGAAGGAAAACTGCCATTGTGGAGCACCCACTGTGCCAGGTGCACTTGTAAATGTGGAGGTGTGTTGTTTTATTGTGTGCAAAAGAGAAAGAAGAGCTTAGAGACTCCAACTCATATTGTCAGGGTCATACAGCTAGAAAGATAAGAGAACAAGCTTGGAGCACAGTCCTCTGACTCAGGAACCACATTTCCTTCATTAGAACAACTGCTTCTTGCTTCATCTGTGAGTTGGACAAAAGCAGCAAAATGACCCAGCTCAGCCCTCAGGTAATTGATAAGTTATGTGATTCCATCTTGTAAAGAAACCTATTGGGATGCCGAATGTTTTCTCTGATATAAGGGGGCTGATTCACAGTGGGGTTGGGTCGGGGAGTATAGGAGGATTAGAGGAACACTAGAAAGGTCAATGGGGAGGGAGGGGAAAGGAGGAGGCAAGGGGTATGAAGGGGGGGAAAAAGATGGTAGAATGAGATGGCTATCATTACCCTAAATGCATGTTTGAAGACATGAATAGTATGAATATACGTTGTATACAAACAGTGATATGTAAAAAGGTGTTCTATATGTGTATTACGAATTGTAATGCATGCTACTGTTATATATGCAACAACTTCGAATAAAAAAAAAAGAAAAGAAACCTATTGAGGCCATTCCTGGACAGGACAAGGGAGCCAACTGCCAGCTGAGGCACCTGAGGTCATGGCTCCATTTGGAAATGTGGCAGAGCCCAGCAGACTTGGCCAGGAACACAGCTCACGGGAGACAGGGGGCAGATGTCTCAGAGGTTTGCAGATTAGGGGGTGGTGAGCCAGAGCCAACATGGAGATATATTTTGTTTGGCCTCCAGATAACAGAAAAATTTTAACTAGTGGCTGATATTCAAAACTAAGAAAATTTTATATAAAAATCCAGATTTCAACTTTTCAGATGACCTGGCATGGCTGCACCCCCTTTCCATATAGCAGTAAGCATCCAGGACTGTGGAGCTGCCACTGCTTCAGAGGGCACTCCTGCCTCAGGTGGCTGCACCCCTCCTTCTTCCCTGCTGGAGTGAGTAAATATCAGCAGTGGAGGTGGCCAGCAGGCTGGATATTTGCCCAGGAAAAGCATGTTACCCATATAATACATGAAAAAAGTGTGGAGCAAGGGTGGGAGGAAGGAAGGCAGTTGGAGAAGTCCTGATTGCTGATGACCCCTGATCTTTGCAGACCCTGGTGTGCCACATGTGCCAGGTTATTGCCTTTTGTTGCAATCCCATAAGGCCTCTCAAGACTCAAGATGATTTGTCCAGGGTTATACAACTGGTCAGTGATGAAGTCAGCATTCACATGTGGCTCTTGTGACCTCCTACTCAGTGCCCTTTCTTTTTTTTTTTGGGACTGGGGATTGAACTCGGGCATATCCCCAACCTTATTATGTATTTTATTTAGAGACAGGGTCTCATTGAGTTGCTTAGCACCTCGCTTTTGCTGAGGCTGGCTTTGACTCGTGATCTGCCTGCCTCAGCCTCCCAAGCCACTGCGATTATAGGTGTATGTCACTGCGCCTGGCACTCAGTGTCCTTTCTGGTCCTTGTGGCTTGTGTCCTGTCTCCCTAAAGTACGTTCAGCCCTTTAGCTTCTATCCGTGGACCCTGGGATTGCAGGGCTGAGTGTGCAGTGCTCCAAGGAGGGGATAGAGTAGAAGCAATTGCTTCTCAGACACACTCTTGTGAGCCTTGTAAAGTTCAGGACCTCCATGCTGCTTTCGAATCTGGGTACCCTCCCAGGGCCAGAGCACCCCAAACTGGAGGACTCTATCACTCATTCATTCAGTCAACAAACATTTATGGTAAAACTCCTTGGTACTCACATAACCACATACTAATACAGAATACAAACATGACCAAAATGTGGTACTGTTAACTTGGTGGAAGAGACAGGTACAGAAAGGTACAGAAAGCTTATCATAATCATCAGACAGGGTCACCAGTGCACTGTGAGAAGTGTGGACAGAAAATGATGGGCACACAAAGAAGGGCCTCAGCCCAGCTGGAGATTCAGGGAGGTCTCCTGGAGGAGGGGAAACCAAGCTGGGTCTCAAAGGATGAATGTAAGTTAGTCAAAGGAATGAAAGACCTTTTGGGCAGAGGGGACTGCCTGAGCAGAGACTAGAGATGAGAAACAGGCCTTTGAGTTGCAGTTCTGTGTCACTCGATTGAAACAGGGGAGGGAGGTGGTGGGTTTGGAGCTTGGATGATGGGGCACCATTGGAGGTTTTATTTTATTTTTAATTTTTTTGGTGGTACCGGGATTGAACTTGGGCACTCGACCACTGGGCCACATCCCCAGCCCTTTTTTGTATTTTATTTAGAGACAGGGTCGCACTGAGTTGCTAAATGCCTCGCCATTGCTGAGGCTGGCTTTGAACTCGTGATCCTCCTGTCTCAGCCTCCCAAAGTGCTGGGATTACAGGTGTGCGCCACCGCGCCCGGCTCATTGGAGGTTTTAATCAGGACAGTGACAGTTCCCAGAGAGCCCTCCTGTTGCAGCATAGGGGGACCCTGCTGCAGTGGCCTATGTGAGAGCAGATGGTGACTGGCCCGGGGCTGGGCAGTGGGGATAGTGAGAGGAATGGATCTGGAAAATACTGAGGAGGATAAATTAGCAGGACTTGATAACAGATTGGATGTGTGTGGGTAAGGGAGAAGGAGGATGCCCAGGGCAGTGGGTCCATACAGAGACACCAGATTCCAAGCCCATAGATGGTAGTGGAGGTGCCCATTGAGGGTCTCCTATGAAGAGATTTGAGGGTCACTAGCATTCACATTACTGAAGTGATGGGTATGCATGTGTGACTCAGGGGCTTTCCCAGAGTAAGAAGAGCAGGGCTAAGAGCAGACCCCAGAGAACAAGAACATTTGAGATTAGAGCCTTGAGAGGCTGCGGAGTAAGTGGATTAGTAACACATACTCCAGAGCCAGGCAACCCAGGTTCAAATCCCAGCCCCACCACTTTTCTACTTGGTGACTCTCACCTGAAGAATGGAGATGACAAATCCTACCCAACAACCACCTTGAGAGGATTATGGCCCTTAATCCACATAAGGTGCAAGAATACCATTGTTTGTTTGTTTGTTTGTTTGTTTTTGGTACCCAGGATTGAACTCAGGGGCACTTGACCACTGGGCCACATCCCCAGCCCTTTTTTGTATTTTATTTAGAGACAGGGTCTCACCAAGTTGCTAAGTGCCTCACCATTGCTGAGGCTGGCTTTGAACTTGCGATCCTCCTGCCTCGGCCTCCCAAGTGCTGGGATTACAGGTGTGCGCCACCGAATCCGGCTTACGATAGTTTTTTGAGTGATGGAGGCCCAGAAGGAGTAGAGGAAGATAGGAAATAATCCTTGAGACTGTTGGAGCATATACACCTGGCATACCTGCAGGACAGGTGGTATGGTAGTCCATAGGCAATCCCTGGGCCTTTGGAGTGCTGACCCACTGAATGTGGAGCTGCTTGAGGCCTAATTCCCTGGTGGAGTAAGTGGGAGGTGAGGAGTGGAGACAGCATGGGCTGCTATCTTCTTTGGAGTTTGCCTAAGGAATGGGGAGAGTTACAAACATCTCTAGAATGGACATTGAAGGAAAATACTGCTTTCTGAGAGTTCAAGTCTCTAAGGAGATCAGGCCTAGAATTGATGTTGATTGTGCCCCAGAGCCCCAGTATCCTCAGAAAAAAATAGAAGCAGTTGAGGAGGAAGGTGGACCCTAGGGTAGAGGCCTCAGCACACTGGTGGGGTGTTGGAACAGCCTGCTCCTGAGCAGAGGGCTGGAGAAGCTGACCATGGTCCCAGGTGGGCCCTAGAGCCAGCAGGTAGAGGTCAGGGCCCTAAAGTGGTGATGGCAGCCTGAGCAATTGTGCACAGGCTCCACAGCCTGGGGATTCTGACAGTAGCTCTTGGCCAGCTCACTGGGGGTCATGGCAGTAGGAGGCAGGCTGTTCAGAGTGTGCCCATTCTGGAACACAAATATTTTGACTATTTTAGCCCATGGGGGGACTTCTGTTACAGTTCTCCTGTAATCCCCCTGCCCTCCCACAACCCTCCCCCACACTGGGAGTGACCCTCTGGTCATGGACTGTGCCCTGGCCCGGTGACATCAGAGGTTGGCCTTCTGCTTCACACTCATGCAGCCTGGGGAAGAGGTGGCTGCTGGCTGCTTCCTGCCCCACGCTGGGTGGTGTGCAGGAAGTGTGTCCAGGTCAACCTGCCATGCCCTAGTTTGCACTGACTGTAGTCCAGTCAGCATGCCTGTCTCAGGGGTGGTGCCCCTACTGTTACAAGTAGGCTCAAGGTTCTGGTGACTTGGCATGGTGCCCTTGGGACACGTCCTCTCAGGGCTGTCCAGGGATTTGTCCTGGCTCATTCTGCTCTCTCTGGGGCCAGAGGAGCCTCTGGTTGCCTCCCCCACTGGAGGCCCCTTTCTTGCTCTGACTCCATAGGGAAACTGGTGTCTTCTGGCCTCATCCTGCTGGGGCCTGTGGAGGACAGGATGTTAGGGCCAGGTCAGCGTCTTGCTGCGATGCCAGGAGCCATGGAGGAGAGAAAGGTGGGGTGGGGCTCTGAGTCATGGCACTGCTACAACTCACTGGCAGGCCTGGGGTGGGGACTGCCCAGGGTGGGGATGTTACTGAGCTCTTTTCCCGTCTTAACTTAGAGAGCACCAAGCTTCCGGCTGAGTCACAGAGAAGGGGAGAGACTCTAGAAGGGGCTGGGGTCTGAGTTGTTCCCACATCACTTCCTGCTGAGAACCCACACCCCTAGAGTGGGGAGTGGGGCCCACAGGTGACCCTGATGTGCCTAACCTAGCATTCCCTCTTGAGGATGGTTGGTGCTGGGGCATCCCCAGGCCAGTCCCTATCCTGCCTTCTCAGAGGGTATTCTGCCTAGCCTGCACTGGTCTTGGAGAAGCTGTGGTTTTGGCCAGCCCAGGGCAGAAGGTGGGATTTCATCCTGACTGGGAAAACCAGCCACAGCCTCAGGCAGACCCAGCTTTTTTTTTTTATAGTGGACAACCTACTGGGTAGATGGATTTAAAGAATGTCTGAGCAGTACATGCAGCCCAGGAGACAAGGTGAGACGTGTTCTTCAGCACTTGAGCCACAACAGAGGACAACATAAAAGTAAGACTGACCCAAGATTTACCAACCCTTGCGGGAGCAAGATACAAAAACACCCGCCCCAGTCACCTCTGCACAAAGAGCACCCAGGAGTGCACACACAAGCACGGGCAGGCCCTGCGGCTCAGTGCACATAGACACACGCAGAGGCAGGGCCCCACACAGGCATCGACAGTCACATCTACACTAGAGGTGACCCCAGGCACCTGAGAGCTTAGGCATTAACACTACTCACACCAGTCAGGCACAGTCCAGCTCACATACACAGCAACATACCTGCAACACACACATTTCCATTTCTGAGCTGTTTTGGCCATGAGACCCTTGTGTGACCAAGTTCAGGCCTAGTTAGAATCGACTGAGTGCTTTAACCACACAAGTGAGGGAGGCCCCACTCCCCCAGTGGCCCTACCCCTCTGGCCACTCTCGCCTGGCTGGATTTTCCTGCAGGGCTTTTGGATTTT
This sequence comes from Tamias sibiricus, assembly GCA_025594165.1. NCBI lineage: Eukaryota > Metazoa > Chordata > Mammalia > Rodentia > Sciuridae > Tamias > Tamias sibiricus. The sequence continues at coordinate 154,241,528 of CM046659.1, forward strand.
GTTTTTGAGCCACTTGAGAATTGATCGTGTGCCAGACACCATGCCAGCACAGAGTAACGTGTGCAAAGTTGTTTTGAGTAAAGCTCTCAGTAAATGTGGGTTATTATGCATATTATTATTTACCTACATAATCTCATTTCTTCTCATAACAACCCTATGAGGCATAGTGCTACTATGATTGTCCCCATTTTACAGATAAGGAAAGTGAGGCTGTAAGAAGTTAAGTGGCTTGTCCTGGTGGCACACAGCTAGTGAGTGCCAGAGGCTGGATGTGAATCCAAGTCTCTGACTGCAGTCTGTACTCTCAACCTCTGTGTTGTTGAGATGTCCAGTGGGGAAGCCAGACCCACCAACCAGCCCTGGCCAAGCCCACAGTGTCAGGGGCCAAGGTCATCAGAACACTATGGGTTTAAGTCTCAGGCTCAGGCAGAGGGATGTGGGCAAGTTTGGAAATCAACCCCAATGGAAATGTTTGGAGCCAAGGGACCCTTACCTACTTAAAGGCACATTCCACCTCCTGTCCCTTTGCATTTTCTACAGTGTACTCCCAAGATGGCTTGGGGAGATGTTGGGGTTCTGGAGCAGATGGATTGTTTGGAGGACAAGGGACCCACTGATGACTAGACTTCCCCTTCAGCCTGGCTGAGCTCTACCTGCAAGACCCTGGGAAGCTTGCCACCCTCCTCCCAGGCCTAAAAGAGGTTGAGCTGCCACCTGGGACTTCAGCTTATCTCCAACTCTTGGCATTTCTGTATTTGAACATGTTCCAAGGGTGGCCTCCTTCTCAGAATTACAGGATCCACCCAGGTGGAAATGCCCCTCCAGTGCAGGCAGATAAGCATTGGCAAATTGGAGGCTGTCTTTGCTTTCAGAAAATGTTGTAGAGGGATGTGAAAGATAAGGCAGCACCATAGCTATTTGCCTTTATCTCACTGATCTTTCATGAGAATCTTGTGAGTTTCATTTTTCATTATCCCTATGATATGTATGAAGAACTATAACTTCATGTGTTGATGTCTACCCTGCCATACAGAAGGGCCCACTTGATGCTTCTCAGAATCACCCATGGGCTAATAAAATTGCCCATTCTCAGGCCCTGTCCTAGATCAGCAGCATCAGAATTTCTAGGGGTAGGCCTGGGATTTTGCTGCATCCCATATTTTGTGGACCATGGATTCAGGAAAGAAGCCTCATGGGCCAGCCTCCTGCTCTGGCTCCCTTTGGCTTAAAGTTCTTTGAAGTTTGATGACCTCATTCCTAAACTGGTGATGACAGTTGCACCTGCCTGCCCAATACAGTTGTGGGGATGCAGAGTTAGCATCTGCCATGTGTTTGGCACAGCAGGGAAGGGTCTCTTAGGGTGGTAGTTCTTCCAAGGACAGAACACAAGATGAGACTGCTTGTTCCAACATGCTCATTGGCTGACGGCATAACATACAAGCAATATGATTGGATCCCAGTACGTTGGGGAAATTTCTGATCTAGGAGAAGTTGGGGGGTAGTGCTGGGGATTTCCCACTGTGTAGAAATGGTGAGGGACTGTGACTCTTAAGGCAGAAGTCCTAGAGTGTGATGTGATTCTGGACTTCATGGTTGAAATATAGGCTCTTACTTGTTTAAAGAGAGGTTCTCTTCAAGCTGAGCATGTTGGCACATACCTGTAATCCCAGTGATTTGGGAAACTGAGGCAGGGGGATCACAAATTTGAGGTCAGCCTCAGTAACTTAGTGAAACCCTATCTCAAAATAAAAAGTAAGAAGGCTGAGGATGTGCTGCGACACGTGACTAAATCAGTCAGGGTCACTCCAGGTGAATTGGGTTGGCACTGAATAATCACACAGAGACAGAGAAAATACCGTTTTCTTTGGGTTCAGCAACAGCTCCTTGGCCCCAGCTCCCACAAGGGAAGCAAGAGAGGCAGACGGGGTGGCGGGGGTGGAGGGGAGCGTGTATGCTGCATGCCTGAAGCCTTATTTATTGAGGAGAAGATACTTGAAAGTTCCACCCAAATGAGGCAAGGGATTGGGTTTCGGGGGGTGTAGCCCAGTCTCATTGGGTGATACCCACTCCCAGAGCTTCATTCCCCTGCCCAGACAGAGGTGAGGTCCACCTGCTCTAGCTCGCAGGAGCCAGTCCCACACCTCTGTCCCTCAAGGTCCATGCTCACTCCTATGTTGCAGCTCCCAACAGGGATGTAGCTTAATGGTAGAGCACCCCTGGGTTCAATCCCCATACCAAAGAGAGAGAGAGAGAGAGAGAGAGAGAGATCCTCTTCAGACCACAGCTGCCTTCTGTAGTTTCAGTAGAAAGTTTGGATTCTAGACTTCAGGCAGGACTGGAGAATTCCCCATGAATTCTAGCTCTGGTTCCAGAGTGTGACAAGACTTCCAGCCGCAGAGCCCACACACGTTCCCTATAAACTCCTACACTAATCTCCTTGTGTCACCACCACCTCTCACCAGGAGTGGGCTTGGACCTGCTGTCATCCTGTCAAGATAGCATCCTTTCAAGATGCTATCCATGTCATGTCTCAGCACGTATACTGGGAAGCCCCACCTGAGAGCTCCCTTGAGCATTAGCTTCCGGGGGCAAAAATCTGAGTTTTCCAGAAAAGGCTCATGTGCACTCTTCCTCTTGAACAGTGAAAACAAAGTAATTTCATTTCCCTTTTCTCTTGGGCCACTAGGAGGAGGCTCTACATTAAATGTGCAACCCGTTTCTAGTAGCTATGTTGAGACCTTATGACCTGCTTATGTGATGCTTTTCCTTTCTGGTTTAAGTCTTCAGATATTTTCCCCCTCTGCCCTTGACTTTAATGTTTATATTTCACTACTTTCTTTTCTTTGTGTTTCTTGCCTATTGTGGAGCCAGTCTGAGGGTAGGTAAAAAGAAATTCACATACAAACACACACTTGAAGTCATTTTCATAACTGCTCTGTTGGCATGGCCTTTTTGCTCTCTCAGCTTCATGAGACTGTATTTGTTTGTGTGGTCATAATCCACTGCTCAGTTAGGACTTGCTTGAGGTTGGTGGGAAAGGAGGCTGCATTTTACTTGTTTTTCTGTTCTCATTAGCTGCTTAGAACAGAATTATTTTTCAAATAATTGCTCTCCAAACCTATTAGGTACTCATAGCATAAACAGTACCCTGGTGAATCAGTGGGTGTATTTACTTCATTTTTCTTCTTTCTCTCTAATTTATATCTTTCACATTATACAAGTATAACCTGATTACCGTAGAATCCAAGAAGTGTTAAGTGAAAAGGAAAAAAGAAAATGACCTATAATCCTAATAGGAATCCTGCTTTTCAGCATTTTTTTTTACATCCTTCTGGATTTTTAAAAATTTTTTTCTTCTTAGTTGTAGTTGGACACTATACCTTTATTTTATTTATTTATTCTTGTGTGGTGCTGAGGATTGAACCCAGTGCCTCGCACGTGCTAGGCAAGCGCTCTACCACTGAGCCACAACCCCAGCCCCTAGATTTTTTTTTTCCTGTTTGTATTTTTCCCACAAAATAAAAGAATCTGACCATATGTACTACTCTACAATCTTCATTTTCACTTTGTGATAGGTAATTAGTATTATTACTTCATATTCTGCAATAATGAATGATACTTAAAATTTATATCAAGGATACCTTACTTTTTTATTTTTTGGTACTGGGAATGCAACCCAGGGGAACTCTACCACTGAGCTACATTCCCAGCTTTTTCTTTTCTTTTCTTTTTGACATAGGGTCTGGGTGTCAGGCTGGCCTCGAACTTGCAATCCTCCTGCCTTAGCCTCCCAAGTTCCTGGGATTATAGGTGTGCACCATTGTATCCAGCCTGTTTCTTAAATAATTTTTTGTTTGTTTGTTTCTTATATAATTTTTAAACCTGTCCCTCCTGCTCCCAACCCCTTGCCACCCAGTGCCTTCAATTAAACTGGCCCATTCAAGAGGTTGGTGTAAGAGGTTTGTCATGGAAAAGGTGGTCCCTAGGTAACATCAATCTTCTCCCCAGGCTCCAAAGATCGGCCAATCCTGAAATTTGAAGGCGAAAACATCTCTAACTACACAGCTCTTCTGCTGAGCAAAGATGGCAAGACTCTGTACGTTGGTGCCCGGGAGGCCCTCTTTGCACTCAACACCAGCCTCAGTTTCTGGCCAGGCGGGAAATATCAGGAGGTGAGAGATGTTGTCCATGGCTGGCTAGGCTGGGCAGAGAGAGAATGAACAGGAGGCTTGACCTTCTGGGTCTGAGGATGATGCAGATGGGAGAGGAAATTGGCTCAGTGAATCCTCCATATCCCTTGCCTTCCCTTCTCATTCCCCAGCTGCTGTGGAGTGCAGATGCTGAGAGGAAGCAACAGTGCAGCTTCAAGGGCAAGGACCTAAAGGTAAGCCAGGACCTGGGGATGACTTGGGCTGAAGAAGGTTTGGAGGGTAATGGATCTGGGCCCAGGACAGAGACCACAGAGGGGAGCATACATATCCACATATGTCAGAAAGGGCAGAGACTTCTGAGATGGCAGCACCTGGGTTTGAATCTCAGCCCCGTACTTATTATCTCTATGACCTTGGACAAGTAGAGTCACCTGGCCAAGCTTTAATGCATACACCTGTAAAATGATAGTAAGGATACCTATCTCACCGGGCTTACTGTGAGGATTTAATGAGCTAGTAGGTGTAAAGCAGTTGGCACATAATAAGTGCCAAACAAACAAACATCAGCATTCAACATCGGTGGGGTGGGAGTTGTATCTTTCTGCACTTGGTCCCAGATGGCAGCTAGTCAGACAAATTCTGGTTTGGTTTTAGTCAAACCATTAGTAGGGTCTGGCCCAACCCAGGGTTTTCCTGAAGGACTCCACACTGTTCCCAGAGGCCTCCTCATCCTGAACACAGCAGGTGCAGCCAAGGCAAAGGCAAAAGAGCACCAGATTTGGGGGTCAAGATAAAGGTTCAAGCCTGATACAGTGGCAAAAGCCAGTAAGTAATCCCAATATCTCAGGAGGCTGAGGCAGAAAGATTGCAAGTTTGAGTTCAGCCTCAGCAATTTAGCAAGGTGTTATCTCAAAATAAAAAGCCTGGGGATGTAGCTCAGGTTCAATCCTCAGTTACCCCCACTCAAAAGAAAGAAAAAATGAAGAATTGAAGGTGGTCAGGAAAATTTTTAAAATGTGGTCAGAGTATGTAAAAAGTGACATTTGAGCAAAGATTTAAAAATAAATAGGATTTTGGATTTCACTCAGAGTAACATTTGGGGAACAAATGGAGGGCTAAGCAGAAAAGTGACATGGTCTCCCCTGGTGTTGGGAGACCGCTCTGAGCTCCGGGGTAAAGTAGCCTCCATGCAACAGGACAGAGGTGGTGGGCCACTGTGAGGAGCAAGAGACGATGGTGGCTCTTTCCAGGGTATTGATAAAGGGAGTAAAAAATGGTGGGTTCCAGATGTATTTTGAAGATGGAGCGACCAGGATTTCCTGATGGAAAATTGTGGGGTTTGAGAGTCCATGGCTAGGCCTTCAGCCACTGAAAAGACTGCATTGCAGTTAATAAGGGTGGAGCAAGTTGGGAATGATGAGCTGGGTTGGAGATGTCTAGTAGATACCTCGTGGAGTGACATGCACCTGGGTTCTGGACTGAGAATGTCCTGCTCTGGGCTGTGACTTTCCCACAGGTTTGGTTAGGAGAGTTTTTGGTTTCACTGAACTTCTGGAGGAGCAGACAGCCAAAAGTTTAAGATTCCCCCTCTTCAGGGAGCCCTTCACCCACCAGACAGACAGAACCATTGCTAGACAAAACTAGCTATATCCCAGTGCCCCTGTGGTGCACACGCTGTGATCGTCTGTCTGCTTGACTGCTGGAAGCTCCTGGATTCTCATTTGTACCAAAACTTGAGTGCCCACCTCCAGATCCCCTGAGCAGAAGCCCCGCCCCCAGGCCTGGCCTTGGATCTGTGGAGGAGGAATCGATGGTGCCCCCTGGAGGCTGGGCTGGACCTGACATCCCCCTCCTCCTCCCCTCTAGCGGGACTGTCAAAACTACATCAAGATCCTCCTGCCACTCAACAGCAGCCATCTGTTCACCTGTGGCACAGCAGCCTTCAGCCCTCTATGCACCTACATTGTGAGTACTCCTCCTTAGCCCTGGGGTATCCCATGCCAGCCCCATAGGAGGAGCTGCCTTTGCTCCAGCTCCAGGGAACCGTTTCTTAACACCCACCCTTGGTAAAGAATAGGGCCAAGAGGGAGATTTCTAAGTAGCAGTGGACTCTTGAGAGCCCTGAGTCACACCACCCTGGCACCTAGCCCATCCCCAATAGCCAGAGACCCCTGTAGGGGGAAGGAGGGTACATGCCGTCACTCTTGGACAAAGATCCTGTTCATCCCTGACTGTCTGCCCTTTCGTTTTCTCCAGCTTTTCTCCCTTGCTCTATTTTTTTTTTTTTTTTTTTTTTTTTTTGTACCGGGGATTGAACTCAGGGGCACTCAACCACTGGGCCACATCCCCAGCCCCTTTTTTAAAAAAAATATTTATTTATTTGCTTTAATTGTACACAATGCGTTTATTTTTACGTGGTGCTGAGGATTGAACCCCGGCCGCACACATGCTAGGCCAGAGCTCTTCCGCTGAGCCACAACCCCAGCCCCCCAGCCCTTTTTTGTATTTTATTAGAGACAGGGTCTCACTGAGTTGCTAAGTGCCTCGCCATTGCTGAGTCTGTCTTTGAACTCGCAATCCTCCTGCCTCAGCCTCCCAAGTGCTGGGATTATAGGCGTGTGCCACCACGCCCGGCTTCTCCCTTGCTTTTGCTTGAACCCGCCCGTGCCCCTGCTCCCCACTGTTGCATTCCTGTCCTACACATTAGCTGAGGCTGGCATTTGAGGTCATGGATTGAAGTCTCAGCTTTAGAATCAGAAATACCTGGGTTTACGTCATGTTGCTATCTCTTCCCAGCTTAAATCATTTTCTAAGCCTCATCTCTCTGGTAAATGGGGCTGATAGTTCCCCACTGCATCATCTCACAGACAGGGCAGGTGCCTGAGTGAGAAGGATGGCCTCCCTGACACCTGAACCCTTCTCTCCCACTCACCTGCCTGCAGTTGCCCTCTCTCTCTGCCCTTTCTCCTTTTCCACTGAGCATATTCATTCCTGGGCATGCTCTAGAACCCACCTATCTGCCCCCCTACAGAATGTGGAAAACTTCACTCTGGCACAGGACGAGGTGGGGAATGTCCTCCAGGAAGATGGCAAGGGCCGTTGTCCCTTTGACCCCAATTTCAAGTCCACTGCCCTGGTGGTTGGTGAGTATTGGGGTCCGGATGGGCTCATGAAGGCTTCATGTGGAGGCAGGCAGATGCACAGGGCTGGAGAGTCGGCTCTGAGCAGGGTGGGTCCCAGGCCTGAGCTGTAGGTCTGTGCTGTGCTGATTCCCAGGGGCACAGAGTGACCATGGGCTGCCCTTGGGTTTAGCTTTTCCAAGTTCCTGCTTCCGTCTCTGCCCACTGCAGGCAGATGGATGGGCTGGGGTCACTCGGGGCCCCGAGCTGGGAGAAGGAGCCGTGCCGAGGGAGCCATTCCCATGGGAATGTTTTTTTGGCAGATGGTGAGCTCTACACTGGAACAGTCAGCAGCTTCCAGGGTAATGACCCAGCCATTTCCCGGAGCCAAAGCCTCCGCCCCACCAAGACCGAGAGCTCCCTCAACTGGCTACAAGGTGACATTATCCTGCCACCCCTCCGTCATCGGTTCTGAGGGGGCATTCTCCCCAGCCCGGCCTGTCTCCCCGGTTCCTGGGCTGACTCTGTGCTCCCCACTGGCCTCCACAGACCCTGCATTTGTGGCTTCAGCCTACATTCCCGAGCGCCTGGGCAGCTTGCAAGGTGATGATGATAAGATCTACTTCTTCTTCAGTGAGACCGGGCAGGAGTTTGAGTTCTTTGAGAACACCATCGTGTCCCGCGTCGCCCGAATCTGCAAGGTGAGTGGATTGGGCTGGATCCTTGGCTGCAGGATAACCTGCATCTGTGGTCTTCCTTGTCTTCCAGGGAGCAGCAGCTTGGCCAACTGCCTGTCTTTCCATTTTTTATTTTTGTTTTTTTGTGGAACTGGGATAGAACCCCATGCCTCATGAATGCTAGACTAGTGATCTACCACTGAGCTACATCCCCAACCCATCTCTCCTTTAAATTAAAAGATTTCTTATTGGTTTTGCTTACTTGAAAAATGTGAAAATGTAGAAAAAGTGTGCAGAAAAATCACTTAAAATGTAAAGATTAAGGTCTTTAATCTTGCCAGGTACAGTAGCACAGGCTTATACTGTAATCCCAGTGATTCAGGAGGCTGAGGCAGGAGGATTGCAAGTTTGAGGCCAGCTTTGGTGACTTAGTGAGACCCTGTATCAAAGTTTAAAAAGGTGGGGGAGGTGTAGCTCAGTGGTAAAGAGACCCCGGTCTCAATTCCTCAAAAAGAAAAAATAAATCTTGATTTTAATTTAAAGATTAAGAGCATAGCTGGGCAGAGTGACACGTGTTGGTAATCCCAGCAACTTGGGAGGCTGAGACAAGGAGGATTGAAAGTTCAAGGCCAGCCTCAGCAACTTAGCAAGACCCTGTCTCAAAATAAAATATTAAAAAGGCTGGAACTATAGCACAATGGTAGAGCACCCCTGGGTTTAATTCCTAGTATTAAAAAAAAAAAAAAAAAAAAAAAAGATTAAGACTGGTGGGTTCAAACTCTGCTGTTTAGACTCCTGTACAAATCCTCACTCTGGGTTTAACAGATTCCTCATCTGTTGAATGAGAATAATAACAACTCTGACCTCAGAGTGTGGATTAAATTCATTCATGGGAAGCTCTTAGGCATGTGGGAGCCACTGACCCAATGGAAGCTGTTTGTGTTATCACCTCCAACCCCCACAAGAAGGAGCCACTGTTAACACTTCAGAATATTCATTGCTGGGCTTTTAAAATTATATGTGAATTTACATTATTAACTTATTTACAAACATAAATTATGCTGCATCAGGGTGCTTTGTTTTCCCTGTTTGTCCAGAATTCTGTCATAGACACCTTTCCCTATTTGATTGATTGATTGATTGATTTGAGAAGGAGTCTCACTGTGTTTCCCAGGTAGGCTAAGAACTCCTGGGCTTAAGTGATCCTCCCGTTTCAGCCTCCTGCTCAGGCTACATGCATGTAGCAAAATGGTGGTATGCTTGTATGCTGGGCAAGCACTCTTCCACCGAGCTACATCCCCAGCCCTTTCCCTGTTTAGATGGGCTCCTGTTGGTCCTTGTTTTTTGTAGCCCACAGTAAAGAATGCACTCTCATGATGGGACATGTACACTGCCTCCATGTTTTCTTTCTTTCTTTTGTTTGCCCATTTTATTTATTTATATATTTATTTTATTTGTTCCAATTAGTTATGCCTGACAGCTCAATGCATTCAACTCTGGTTGTATACCATGCAGAGTTACACCATTCATATAATCATACATGCACATAGGGTAATAATTACCATCTCATTCCACCATCCTTCCCACACCCATACCCCTCCCCTCCTATCCCTCCCCTCTGCCCGATCCAAAGTTCCTCCATTCTTCCCTTAACCCCCCCACCCCATTATGGATTAGTATCCGCTTATCAGAGAAAACATTTGGCCTTTAGTTTTTTAGGATTGGCTTATTTTGCTTAACAGGATATTCTCCAACTCTATTGATTTACCTGCAAATGCTATAATTTCATTCTTCTTTAAGGCTGAGTAATATTCCATTGTGTATATATACCATAGTTTCTTTATCCATTCATCTATTGAGGGCATCTAGGTTGGTTCCATAGTTTAACTGTTGTGAATTGAGCTGCTATAAACATTGATGTGCCTGTGACACTATAGTGTGCTGATTTTAAGTCCTACCAAGGAGTGGGATAGCTGGGTCAAATGGTGGTTCCATTCCAAGTTTTCTAAGGAATCTCCAGTTTGCAGTCCCACCAGCAGGGTATGAGTGTGCCTTTTCCTCTGACATCCTCGATTCCAAGTTTTCTTGATCATAGATGGAACTTTGTCCCAGCTCTCAAAAAAATTTCTTCATTCCACTAGGAAGGGGCAGTGAGGAGGCACCATGCCTCCTGACTATGGTCCCTGCTCCTGCCTCAGCTGGCCTGTGCCTCCCTCTCTTCCAGGGCGACGAGGGTGGTGAGCGAGTGCTGCAGCAGCGCTGGACATCCTTCCTTAAGGCACAGCTGCTATGCTCCCGGCCTGATGATGGCTTCCCATTCAACGTGCTGCAGGATGTCTTCACACTGAGCCCCAGCCCCCAGGACTGGCGTGACACTCTTTTCTATGGGGTCTTTACTTCCCAGTGGTAGGGCCCCCAGGAATTAACTGGGGATAGGAAGGTGAAGGGTGGCTGGGACTGGGACCCAGGAGCCAATCTTTGGGCTCTGTGGACCTCGTCCTGAGCCCCTGGAGCTCCTGAGTTAATCTGGTTGTTTGCTTTGCAGGAACAGGGGAGCCACAGAAGGCTCTGCCCTCTGTGTCTTCACCATGGACGATGTGCAGAAGGCTTTCAATGGCCTCTACAAGGAGGTGAACCGAGAAACCCAGCAGTGGTACACTGTGACCCACCCAGTGCCCACACCCCGGCCTGGAGCGGTGGGTACTCAGGGCGGGTATTGGGAAGTTGTGGGTCCCCATGTCATGCTGGGACAAAGGCTGTCCAGCCTCAAACAAATTATATAGTTCTCAGAATCTGATTTCTCATCTTTAAAACTGGGTACACAGGAGCTGGGGTTGTGGCTCTGTGGTAGAGTGCTTGCCTAGCATGTGTGAGGCACTGGGTTCGACTCTCATGCACCACATATAATATAAAATAAATTAAAGGGGCTGGGGTTGTGGCTCAGTGGTAGAGCGCTTGTCTAGCATGTGTGCGGCCCGGGTTCGATCCTCAGCACCACATAAAAATAAATGCATTGTATACAACTAAAGCAAATAAATAAATATTTAAAAATAAATAAATTAATTAAAAACAAAAAACTGGAGACGCAGCCAAAGCCTGCTTGACTCACTAAGTTAGATGTAACTTTGAATGTTGACATGCCTTTGGTCCTGTCCTATCTAAGGCTGGGCAAGCATGTCCCCATTACTACTTACTATTGTAATCGTCCCTTCACTTGGTCCTCTCCCCTACTCAGTTACAAGCTCTTTATTTAACAAGTGACCAGATGATCAGGCTTTAAGGCAATAGGCCTTTCTTTTTTCATTCTAGCCTAATGGGCTCCCCCAAAAGCAGACCTTGAAACAAGGATATGAGTGCCATTAGCTTATTTGGGGGGTGACCCCAGGAAGTAGCATGAGGGAACAGGCCGGTGAAGGTGGGGGAAGAAAGCCATAATGGTGTATCAGTGAGCCATTACTGCTGTGGGTGACTGCAGCTTAGGCTCACTGGGGCCTGCGAGATGGTGTGGAGACCATCTCAGAACAGTCGAGTTGGAGTTGTTATCACCAACTGCTGCCTCACTGGTTGAGAGTGACCCTGGTGTGTTAGTTCTTACATAGAGAAACCCTCAGGAAGAGAGAATCAAGCAGCCCTGGAAGGTGCAGGAACTGACTACAGCCATTGCTGCCAGGACACTGCCCAGCCAGGGCTGCCTGAGCACTCTAGTGGGAAAGATGATAGAAGTATAGAAAGAGTGGGCATGGTTCTTGAGGCCAGTGTGTGAATGGAGTAAGGAGGCCCCGCAAGAAGACTCACTCACCCCTTATTGGTGAGTCTACACCTTGGGCTTTCCCTTGGGCCTTCTGACTGGCACTCTGCAGAAGGACAGGCAATGTGCCATGGCTTCTGGGGCAGGGGCAGAAGCCACTCCTGTCCACTGGCCCCCATCCTGCCTGCTGCCCTGCAGTGTTGCTGGCTCATGCCGCCACCTTCTCCTTTAGTGTATCACCAACAGTGCCCGGGAACGGAGGATCAGCTCGTCCTTGCAGCTTCCGGACCGTGTGCTCAACTTCCTCAAGGACCACTTCCTGATGGATGGGCAGGTCCGCAGTCACCTGCTGCTGTTGCAGCCACAAGCCCGCTACCAGCGTGTGGCTGTGCACCGGGTCCCCGGCCTGCACCGCACCTACGATGTCCTCTTCTTAGGCACTGGTAAGTGCCTGCAGCCCACAGGCTCAGGGTAAGGGGTGTGGCTGGTGGATCATGGGTGGCGGACTGTACCCAGGGCCTGAGTCCTGTCCACTCTCCAGGTGATGGATGGCTGCATAAGGCAGTAGATGTGGGCTCCAAGGTGCACATCATTGAAGAGCTCCAGATCTTCTCGTCAGGACAGCCTGTGCAGAACCTGCTCCTGGATAGCCACAGAGTGAGTGGGTGCGGGAGGAGTCTGGGCAGCATGCTTGGGAAGTGGCCCTCCATAATCATCAGGTAGTCCCCACCCAGTTTTTCCTCCCCTGCACCAGCAAATGAAAAGTTATGAAATCTAGGCTCATGGCACAGGTGATCAGAAAGTGGAGGGTGCCACTTTCCAACAGAGGCCCCTTGGGTGGAGTGCTAGTGGGCAGGTGAACCAAGTGTGGTAGCCCTGGCTGTCCATGCCTGCCTCTCATCCCCAGTGTCTGGCTGTGTAGGGGCTTCTGTATGCTGCCTCCCACTCGGGTGTAGTCCAGGTGCCTGTGGCCAACTGCAGCCTGTACCGGAGCTGTGGGGACTGCCTCCTTGCCCGGGACCCCTACTGTGCTTGGAGTGGCTCCAGCTGTAGACCTATCAGTCTCTACAAGCCTGAGTTGGACTTGAGGTAAGAGCTCCCTAGGGCCTCCCACCCACCTACCCATGCCCGTGTACTCAGCCTCAAAGCTTTTCCTCAGGTCTCTCTAGGATCATCACCTGTTCTCATTTGCACTGTCTTAATTCAGCATAATTATCATGAGCTCCCCTGCTTCTTCTCAACTGTGTTGTAGTTCAGATAGTGTGTTTACCTTACCTGCCTGGAAAGGGGTGACACAATTTGGTAAGAGTATGAAATGTCACAGATATGAAAAACCTTGCAGGGGCTGGGGTTGTGGCTCAGTGGTAGAGCGCTCGCCTGGCACGTGTGCAGTCTGGGTTCGATCCCCAGCACCACATAAAAATAAACGCAATGTGTACAACTAAAGCAAATAAATAAATATTAAAAACAAAAACAAAAACAAAAAAAACCTTGCAGGAGGATGTGTATTGGCATGTGAACAGTTTTAGGAACAGTAAGGGCTACAAAATAGTCTATTAAACCAGTAAAGAGTGGTTCAGAATAACATTTGGATTATAAAATGTTCCTGTAGAAAACAGGGATAAGCACAAACAAAATTTAAAAACTACCCCTAATCCTACCACCTAAAGAGAATCTGAGTAAGATTTTGATATAATATTCTCCCAGATGTTTTTACATATGTAGCAAATAAACAATATAAGTGTTTTAAATAACCATGGAATCTGTCCTATTTGTAGTGTTCTTTTTGTTTCGTTTTACAGGAAAAAGAATATACAAATTTATTACATACTTAAGGCATGGGATAATCAGATTCCCCATTTATAGCACTCTTTCTTCTCATGCATACATCTGGTGTCAGTTTTTATTTCAAAAAACCAAGTAGGAGGCTGGAGTTGTGGCTCAGTGGTAAGAGCACTTGCCTAGCATGTGTGAAGCTCTGGGTTCGATTCTCAGCACCACATATAAATAAATGAACAAAATAAGGTCCATCAACATTAAAACAAACAAACAAACAAATAGGCTGGGTGCAGTGTTGCACACCTGTAATCCCAGCAATTTGGGAGGCTGAGGCAGGCGGATCACAAGTTCAAAGCCAACCTCAGCAACTTAATGAGACTGGGTCTCAAAATAAAAAAGAAAAAGGGCTAGGAATGTGGCTCAGTGGTTAAGTGCCCCTGGGTTCAATCCCTAGTACCAAAAAACTAGGAGTTTACAAACACACCTTGTTGCCGCCTGAAGCGATGGCCGCTTGGAGCAACGAAGCCGCGGGAAGAAGTTCAGAGGCAAACTGGAAACAAACAGCTTTTTATTCTGATAACTTTTCTCTCTGGCTCTAACAACGACTAACACGCGCCACACACACCACCAAAAATGGTGCTGACCCGATCAGCAATCTCGGCCAAGTCACTCGAGATCCCGGGCCAAGTCCCGCGAGATCCCAGGCCAAGTCCCGTGAGACTATGGAAGGCGACAATGCCCAAATCTCCATGGCCCATAGTCAACCGCAATTTAAGCCATCTCCCCAAACAGGGCTCCTGCAACACCTGGAAAGATATGCTGTCATGATCACTGGATGGCAGATTACATGAGATTTTAATTTTAATTTTAATTTTATCCTTTGTGCTTAGTTGAGTTTTCCATTTTCTGAGTGCAGAGAATTATTTCTCTTTTTGTTATTTTTTTTTTAAATATTTGTTTTAGTTGTACACAATGCCTTTATTCTTACATGGTGCTGAGGATTGAACCTGGGCAGCGCACATGCTCTACCGCTGAGCTATAACCCCAGTCCTTTTTTGTTCTTCTTTATGAAGTAAGTCAATGCATGTGGATAGGTCAGAGACATATTTACATACAGGTCCAGCTGTCCTTCCAGACTGTTTTTGAGGGCACATTCTGCTTTTTTTTTTTTTTTTGGGGGGGGTATGGGGGATTGAACTCAGGGGCACTTGACCACTGGGCCACATCCCCAGCCCTTTTTTGTATTTTATTAGAGACAGGGTCTCACTGAGTTGCTAAGTGCCTCGCCATTGCTGAGGCTGGCTTTGAACTTGTGATCCTCCTGCCTCAGCCTGCCAAGTGCTGGGATTACAGGTGTGTGCCACCACGCCCGGCACACATTCTGCTTTTGTAACTAAGGGAAACAGTATGTCACTTTTATTTGCAATAATGTGTAAATAGGAGGTGCTCATTCAAGCCATGTGGGGTTGGGGAATGAGTTTAGGGGAAGTCTCCTACCCTCTGCTTTGGGCTTGGTGTTCCCTAAGCACCAGGTCCTCTGGCCAGGCTTGAGTATACATTGAGGGGTGAGGGAACACAGGCTCATGGGGCTTCCTGGCATATCCCAGACTTTTTCTGGTCCTCAGGCCATGGATCCAGGACATCGAGGGGGCCAATGCCAAGGAGCTCTGCAATACTTCTTCAGCCAGGCCACGGTCTTTTGTAACAGCAGGTAAGGTGCACCCTCAGAGGCTGGAGGAGAGGAGTGGGGACCAAGGCTGCTTCGAAGACTTGTCTGAACATTGAGTGTAAATGCCTTTCCTCACATCCTCCTCTTTTTAACTGGCAAGTGGGACCCTGGAAAATGAGACTCGAGTCTCAGGAGTTCCCAGAATTGCCTATCCTGGCACCAGGAGTATAGCTGGGAAGGAGGGGGTAAAGCTGGAGCTACTGTGGACACCAGCCCCCACTACCTCATGCCTCTTCTGTCCACAGCCAAGAAGCCCTGTGAACAAGTTCAGTTCCAGCCCAACACAGTGAATACTTTGGCCTGCCCACTCCTCTCCAACCTGGCCACCCGGCTCTGGCTGCACAATGGAGCCACTGTCAATGCCTCTGCCTCCTGCCGTGTGTTGCCCACTGGGGACTTGCTCTTGGTGGGCAGCCAGCAGGAGCTGGGGGTGTTCCAGTGCTGGTCACTGGAGGAGGGCTTCCAACAGCTAGTGGCCAGCTACTGCCCAGAGGTGGTGGAGAATGGGGTGGTGGAGCGAACAGACCGGGGCGGCAGTGTGCCTGTCGTTATCAACACATCGAGAGTGAGTGCGCCAGCTGGTGGCAAGTCCAGCTGGGGCGCAGACAAGTCCTACTGGAATGAGTTCCTGGTGATGTGCGCACTGTTCGGGCTCGCCGTGGTACTTCTAGTTTTATTCTTCCTCTATCGGCACCGGGATGGTATGAAAGTTTTCCTGAAACAGGGGGAGCGTGCCAGTGTGCACCCCAAGACCCGCCCTGTGGTGCTGCCACCTGAGAACCGACCACTTAATGGTGTAGGTCCTCCTAGCACTCCACTGGACCACCGAGGGTACCAGGCCTTGTCAGATAGCTCCCCAGGGCCTCGGGTTTTCACTGAGTCAGAGAAGAGACCACTCAGCATCCAGGACAGCTTTGTGGAGGTGTCCCCTGTGTGCCCTCGGCCCCGGGTCCGCCTGGGCTCTGAGATCCGGGACTCTGTGGTGTGACAGCTGACTTCTAGATGAGGCTACCCTGGCCTCAGAGACTGTGAATGCTCAGAGGAGGGTCACTGGGCCTCCATTTCTCATGGAAACCAACCAGGGTGCCCTGCCCTTGGGAGCCTTGGAGCCAGCTGACCTGCTGCTCTTCAAGTCTTACAGCCCCACAAGCTGTAGGAGGGCTGCCCTCCAGGGCCCAGTGGGGCCTGCCTAGGTGGGCAGAACAGTGCTCCTAAGTAAACTGAGCCTTTTGTTTAAAAAGACAACTGAAAATGTGAATCCAGATGAGAAAGAGAGAGAAACATGGACATGCCATGCCACAGCCATTCGGTTCATATCCTCATAGCCTCCCAGGACTCTTAGGACTCATTCAAAGTGGTTGTGTGAGACAGAGTTGGAAATCCCTGCCCAGTTGGCATCCTATACCTTCTGCCTTATCCTACTGCTACAGGCTTCCCTTCTCCCTTCAGAGCCAGGGGCCAGCTTGGGCTCTGAGGGTCCTGAATTGCCTGGTTGAGGATATAGCTGTGCCGTCATTACCCCACCACTCAGGGACCAGAGGGCCAGGCTGGCTCTGCAACCCTCCCTAGACCCTGGGCTCAGACCCAGCTCCCGGGCCTTCTTGCCCATGTCAGGCTGTGGCCATGTGAGAGAGAAGGAGCATAAGCCTGGGAGAGGTTGTGACACTGTACACATTTCCACTGGACTTCAAGGAAGAGACTGTTGCCTGCCTTCATCACAGTCTGAGAGACAACCCTTGTGTCCCTTTCCACCATGTCAGCCCCATCTTTGAACTTAAGCACAGGGAATTTACTGTATCCCGGCTTCTTCCCATTCCAGCTCCAGGCTGGGCTTGCTTGGCCGGCCCTGACAACGCAGGCGTAACCTTGGCCACAGCTCAGCAGTGGAAAGGTCTTGGACAGGGTGCTGGGACACACACTGGGGCTGTTATCACAGGACAATTTCCAGCCCTATTTTGTATTTTATTTAGAGACAGGGTCTCACTGAGTTGCTTAGGGCCTCACTAAATTGCTGAGGCTGGCTTTGACACTCACACCTTGCCTGACTCCACACCAAGGGATACCCGTACTGACACTGCCCAGCACAGGGCCCTGAATTTACATGGGTTTTATATTTTTTTTTTAAATAAAATGCACTTTACTTTTTTTTTGTAATAAAATTTGAAGAATCGTTGTTTAATCATGGCTCTCTTAAAGGACTTTTGCTTTTTGAGGTTGGTCTGTTTCTGAGGGTTCTGAGCTTTTTCTTTCCAAGGGTTAGTAAACCACAGCCATCCTGGCTTGGCCAACATCACCCAGTGGAGCATGGCATTTAGCAAGGGGATTTCAGTCTGCAGGAAAGTCACTCAGTCCATCAGTTCAGTGTAGCAAGGGATGGGCCTTCTTTCCTTAAATCTTACAATTTTCGTGGGGGTGGAGAGTACCAGGGATTGAACTCAGGGGCATGTGACCACTGAGCCACATCCCAGCCCTATTTTGTATTTTATTTAGAGACAGGGTCTCACTGAGTTGCTCAGGGCCTTGCTAAATCGCTGAGGCTGGCTTTGAACTTGTGATCCTCTTCTCTCAGCCTCCCGAACTGCTGGGATTACAGGTGTGTGCCACCGTGCCCAGCCTCTTACAATTTTTAATTTCACAATTGATAATATGGTAAAACTGACTTTTCTTTTAGTATACAGTTCTTCAAATTTTAACACATTCCAAAATTCAAGTAACTACCACCACAGTCAAGATTCTGAAGAGTTCCACCCCTCACTGCTATCTCCTTGTACTCATACCCTCATTCAGAGGTGGGAGGGATTTGATTTCTCACTGGTCCAACCTTTCTTTTCCTATCTCTCCCTCTCTTTCTTACTGTACCGGGGATTGAACTCAGGGGTGCTTTACTGCTCCCAGCCCTTTTTTTATTTTGAGGTAGGGTCTCAGTAAGTTGTTCAGAGCCTTGTTAAATTGCTGAGGCTGTGATCTGCCTGCCTCAGCCTCCGAAGACTCTAGGATTAGAGGCATGTGCCCCATGCCCTGCTGACTGTGTTTTTAGATGTGACTTATTACTAGTATGATCAAAAGATAATAGAAGCCGGGCGCGGTGGCGCACGCCTGTAATCCCAGCACTTGGGAGGCTGAGGCAGGAGGATCATGAGTTCAAAGCCAGCCTCAGCAATGGCAAGGCACTTAGCAACTCAGTGAGACCCTGTCTCTAATAAAATACAAAAAAGGTCTGGGGATGTGGCCCAGTGGTAGAGTGCCCCTGAGTTCAATCCCCAGTATACCCTCCCCCCCCAAAAAAAAATAGAAGTTCGTTCCTTCCTCATACCAGTGTTTCTAGTGCTACACACAGGGTCAAAACTTCTAAACCTTTATTATTGATTAGTAGAAACAGAGCGGTGACAATGGCAGGGAAAAGCAGGTGGGGCCCTCTCCTGCCCGGGGCCAGACTTCGCGGTGCTAGCTCCAGGCTGGGCCTGCTTGGCCGGCCCTGACAACGCAGGCGTAACCTTGGCCACAGCTCAGCAGTGGAAAGGTCTTGGACAGTGCTGGGACACACGCTGGGGCTGCTGTCACAGGACAATCTTAAAGGAACTGCACAGAAAAGAGTGAGTTGGGTTTTCTTTTTTCCCCCCAGTGCTGAGTTTGGAACCCAGAGCCTCATGCATGTTAAAATGTGCACTGCCACTGAGCTACACCCCCAGCCCAAGTGGGGTTTTCTGATGAAAGAGGAGGGTAGGGACTAAACCCAAATTACCCACCCCTCCCCTAAGACCCTTCTTTGGAATGGTTTGTGTCCCATGTGAGTCTGTCCCCTCTCCTTTGGAAGAAGAGTGACCTGAGACCTGGTCCCCAGAATGCAGGGCAACCCCTGCCAAATACCTGGCAAAGTCAGGTGAACGGGAGATGACATGCTGGAACTCAGAGAGATTGATGGTCCCATCCCTATCAATGTCTGACTCTTCCAGGATCTGGGAAAGGGAGAGCTTTAGTCCAGAGCCCCAACCCTTGCCTCCTGCTCCCAGGCTCAGCTAGATCAGACATGGCCTGGCCACTCACATTATCAATGAGCTGCTTCATCTCTGAGGCACTGAGTCGAGTGTCCTCGCCCTCTCCTGTAAGACAGTTTACAAGCCGACTCAGGTCTTCTCTGTCTAGAGTTCCATCGTCATCAAAGTCTAGAGAGCAGACATAGGAGGGCATGGTCAGGAGGAGCTCCACAGATGTACAAATGGCACCCATTTCCCAAGTAGCCCCACCATGAAGCCCATGTTGGAAGGGGTGGTGTTCTACCAGTTCCTTCTGGTCCTTACCGAAAATGCGAAAGGCATAGTGGGACTTGATGTCTGGGGTTGCTGTGTCACTAAATACACTCAGGAGGTCCAGGAAGTCCTCAAAGCTCAGGCTATCCCTGGTGGGGGATGTGGAGAAGACCCTGCAGATTCGCTCCTTGAAGGGGTTGGCCTAGGTGAGAGAGCCTTCTATGAATGCTTTGGGACATAGCCCCAGGTCACATGCTCATTAAACCCTATCAGAAACTTGATGGAGTGAGTCAGTACCAGCACCATGGAGCTCAGATTCATGGGGAAGACGCTTTGGGGCCAGAATAGAAGACCATGATGGGGAAGGACAGGGGTGCCCTAAATGAGCCAGTTGGGGAAAGGGCAGGAATGGCTCCCTGGCAGTCTGTTTAACTCAAAGTGAGAGCAGAGTGGGATGAGGAAGGGGAAAAGATTGGTTATTTTAGAATACAAATATTTAACTGAACAACTATTATGTTACAGGAATTGGGTCAGTCCCTTTGCATAAAAAATTTCACAGCAACAGCCCTACTGAGTTACAATCAACTGTGCAAAAAGGTTTCTCAAGCTTTAATAAGGTAATTCAACTCCTCTTAAAGGACAAAACTTGCTGGATGCAGTGGCGCATGCCTGTAATCCCAGCACTTGGGAGGCTGAGGCAGGAAGATCACGAGTTCAAAGCCAGCCTCAGCAATGGGGAGGCACTTAGCAACTCAGTGAGACCCTGTCTCTAATAAAATACTAAAAAGAAAATACGAAAAAGGGCTGGAGATGTGGCCCAGTGGTCGAGTGCCCTGGAGTTCAATCCCCAGTACCAAAAAAAAAAAAAAAAAAAAGGACAAAACTTGTCTGAACCTTCAAGAATATGTCCTAGAATCCCAGTTTAAAAAGCACCATTCTAATCCAGGCATAGAGGCACATGCCTATAATCCCAGTGATTTGGTAGGTTGAGGTGGGAGGGCCAGTCTTAGCAAATTTGTGAGACCCTTTATAAAAATCAGAAAAAGACTTGAAATGTAGCTCAGTGGCAAAGTATGTCTGGGTTCAATTTCCAGTACCCAATAAATAAATAAATAGCACCATTCTAGATAATTTTGCTGGGTGATTTTTTGAAAATTTTTTTTAGTTGCAGTTGGACATTTATTTGTTTTTATGTGGTGCTGAGAATTGAACTCAGTGCCTTGCACATCCTAGATGAGCGCTCTACCCCTGAGCCACAACCCCAGCCCTTGCTGGGTGATTTTGATAAATCCTTGCCCCCAGAAAGTTAGAGCTAAGCAGGAAAAAAGACCAGTGACCCCATGAATCTCTATTTGAGTGGCAGGAAGAATTAAGGAGTCTAGCCAAGCAAGGGTGGGAGAGGGGCGGGGAGCTTGTACCTTGAGCTCTGGAATGCTGAGAATCAGCTCAAAGGATACCCGTGCCTGCAGTGATTCCTCCACACTTCGTTGCTCCTGGGGAAGCAGCTCACAAAACCGCCTGTGGGCTCTGACAAAGAGAGGGGAACTGGTCTCTCTCAAGCAATCAGTCTCTCTGTATGTACTTACATTCCCATTTCTTACCTTGCCACCTGACCCGTTATAAATCAGGTGAGGAGCTAAGCCACAAACATAGGACTTCTGAGTCACTGGGCAATGGTCAGTCAAAAGGAGATAAGTCACAAGACAGTACAGGCTGGGAGTTCATTCTTGTAATAGGTATTTACTGAAGACCTATTGTGTGTTCTCTGGCACTGTGCTGGGCACTGATTCTAGATCACTGAGGGATGGAGAGACTGGGGAAAGAGCCAGAAGGTCCTTAAGAACAGAAAGAAAAGAGCAAAACCACAATCTCATTCTCTTTCACTCCAGAGACTCCTCCAGACCTCCCTGAACTATCTTCCTTCTCAGCCCCACCTCCTTCCCAGTGGAATGATCTTTGCCAAGGGAAGCCCAAAAATCGCCTCATTCAAGGGTTCTGGCCCACATCAAATCCACTCACTCCCAGTGTAGTCTTAGGCAAGTTACCAAACCTCTCTGAACCTGTTTCTTGCCCTATACCTCCCTAAGTTAGATGATGCAGGCGACCACTTAGCACAGTTCCTGGCCTAAGGTAAATGCTCAAGAAGCGTTAACGGTTACTATATTATACAAGTAAAGTTGAAACAAAACGCCAGGCTCTCCAAGGCTTCTCTGGTTTTGCTAGTGGGCAAAGTCAGCCGAGAGCTACAGCAACCCTTGCAGGACAGGGGCAGGATGTTCACTAGTGCAGAAACCAGTGGAGCGCAGGGTCAAACAACTCCCAACTTTTCCCGGATCCTGAGCGGTGGTTCTGCGCTGCAACGCTGGGGCCCCAGGCGCGACACGGGAGGGTGTGCCGGGAAGGGGGGTGCAGCCTGGGGCTTGGACTCCTGGCTTCCAGTAACAACTCCGCTGCTGAACTCCGGCAAGCCCTGCCCCACCCTCCAACGGGGGATCAGTTTGCCCATCTATAACACAGTGACCCCCAAAGCCGCCTCTAGAGGATCCCAAGTCGGAAGTGGGGTTCGGGGCAGCACTCACAGGAGAATCTCCTGCTTAGTCAGGAACGTCAAGTCCTGGAAGGCAAACCAGAAGGGGGGTCAGCCGACCGTCCGGAGGCCGCGGCCGCTGGGCCGCCCACCCCGGGACACCGCTTCCGGGCGCAGGCCGGCACGCGAGCTCCCCAAGAACCCGCGTCCCGCGCACCTGGTACTCGGCCAGCAGCTCCTTGGACAGGCGACTGCCCGAACCCCCCATTGCCGCGCCGCGCGCACAGTTCCGCCAACTCTCCTTGGGACACCGGCAACTTTCTCACTTCCGCCCTCCGGCTGCGTCACCGACTAGTCCCCGCGGCAACCGCTGCTGAGGCCACCAACCCTGGCCCCTGTCCTCGCCACGCCCAGGCCTCCCAGAGCTGCTCCGCTCGCCAGCTGCTGGCCCCGCTGTACGAGGCGAGCCGGAGGCGGGGCCCGGGGCGGGGCCGGACGCTCCGGGGCAGGGCCCAGGCCCCGCGGCCCCGCCCTCTAGTGGGCGGGGCGGCCGCGCGTGTAGTGCAGACTGCGCATGCGCCAAAGGCGTTCTGACGCTCTTTGGCTGCGGTAGCGGCTGCCGGGAAAGTCACGTGGTGTTGCATCCTCTCCTGCAGTTGGTGCTGGCGGCAACAGCCCTGGGCAGGCACCCATAAGGGACATCTAGGAAGGCCCTGCAGCCAGAGTATCCGGGAAACCGCAGTACTCGCCGGGTGACTGGAGACGGTCGGATGTCCATCTGCCCCGAGAGCACTTTTCCAGTCTGTCAACGGGCGCCTGTTAACAACACCCGGTACACCGAGCCCCTTCTTCCAGAAGTAACCACGCAACCCTGCTTCCTGTTAATCCGGTTTACTGAGAACCCACTGGATGTCAAGCACTGTGCATAGTTATCTTCCATTCTTGAAACAGCTGAACCAGGTAGGCTCCCATTTTACAGCCGTGGAAATACATGTCCAGAGGGTTTCAGTGACTTATCTGGGCTCGGACATTTAGGTTGGTCCACTCCGAGGCTCCCACCCTATTCTATTATTACTCCAGCAGACGTGCTTCCTTGGACTCCACCCTAGAGCCAGATGGCATGCTACCAGCTATAAAAACTGAGCACTAAAAACTGTTGCCCTCTCTCAACTCCCAGGTCATTGGTTGGCACATAGATTTTCAATAAATATATATCAAATGTGTGCTTGAATAAATGAACCTATACTACTCTAGAAGGTGAGGATTCCAAGTTTCTGGGAGGAGGAGGTGAAGATAGAATTAATTTTTTATTCTCCCAACTCATTATTCCTTCTGATCTTTGTAGAGTCTAGACCCGAGTATGTCATTCTCAGTTTAAAACCGTTAAATGGAGCCGGGCAAGATGGCACACGCCTGTAATCCCAGAGACTGGGGAGGCTGAGGCAGGAGGATAGAAAGTTGGAGACCAGCCTCAGCAATTTTAGCAAGATCCTCAGCAACTTAGTGAGACCCTGTCTCAAAATAAAAAAGGACTAGGGGGTGTAGCTCAGTGGTAAAGTGCCCCTGGGTTCAAGCCCCAGCAAAACCCCAACCCAAGAGGGAAAAAAAGTTAAAGGTTTAAAAATTCAAAGCCTGATCCTCTGGAACCCAGACTTCCTCTTTTCTTTTGGCCTTCTCCCCCTGTGTTTCAACCATTGTGGGCTTTTGTTCCTTTTTTTTTTTTTTTTTTTTGGTACTGGGGATTGAACTCAGTGGCACTTGAACACTGGGCCACATCCCCGGTCCTTTTTTGTATTTTTATTAGAGACAGGGTCTCACTGAGTTGCTAAGTGCCTCGCCATTGCTGAGGCTGGCTTTGAACTCGAGATCCTCCTGCCTCAGCCTCCCAAGTGCTGGGATTACAGGTGTGCCCCACCACGCCCGGCTTGTTCCTTTTTATAATTTTTTTATTTTTGGTACTGGGGACTGAACCCAGGGACACTTTACCACTGAGCCACATCCTCAACCCTTTTTTATATTTTATTTAGAGACGGGTCTTGCTGAGTTGCTGAGACTGGCTTGGAACTCGCGATCCTTGTGCCTCTGCCTCCTGAGCTGCTGGGATTTACAAGCGAGTGCCACCACTCTGGGCTTTTGTTCCTCTTCATTTTATCCTCAGGGAAGTCTTTCTTGACTCCATAGATTAGATTAGGAATCTACTTTACACTTAAAGAATATTTAATGTTGGGCTGGGGTTGTGGCTCAGCAGTGGAGCGTTTGCCTAGCACGTGCGTGGCCTGAGTTCGATCCTCAGCACCATGTAAACATAAATGCACTGCATTGTGTACAACTAAAGCAAATAAATAAATATTTTTTTAAAATAAAGAATATTTAATGCTTCTTCCGTGACAGTGCACATATATCATGTTTGCAATTTAGGTTTATTTGAGTGGTGTTTGCATAAGTGTGTGTTTCCCTCTGTAGAATGTAAGCCCCATAAGGAGTTGTGAGAGGCAGGACCTGATGTGTGGCAGCTGTTCAGTGTTTAATGAGTGACTCTCGTTTTGCCAGCACTTTATAATAAGGCAATCATTTGAGAGTGACTCTGTTAAGAAAGACTCACTATATCAATGGATTAGTCCCACATTTGTAGAAATGTTACACTCCCTGCAGTGGAAACTACAGAGCTATAGAAACACCAAAACCAGTCAAAATGATTGGGGTACAGCCCCATCCCAACCTGATTATTAGAAAAGGCCCCTGAGAATAGGCCCTTTCTATCCAAGATAGGGTTGATCTTCTGTTATTAAAACAATAGACAAGGGCTGGGGTTGTAGCTCAGTGGTAGAGCACTTGCCTAGCATGTGTGAGGCAGTGGGTTTGATTCTTAGCACCATATGTAAGTAAGTAAAATAAAGGTCCATTGACAACTAAAAAAATAATTAAAAAAAAAAAAACAGACAAGCAAGACTCTGTCACTGTGGTTCCTATGTAAGACAGACCAGGAAAAGCTAACCAGCCAGGGTGCCTTGACTGCATGGTGACAGAGATTCACATGAAGATGTGACATGATGACCAACTGTCATCTAGATCTCCCAGCCGCCTCATTTGGTTCTACATCTTCCATCCTAAATAACCTTCTGATGGTCACTTTGCTTCCTGGTAGATTTTGTTCCATTTGGCACATTTCTCATTGTAAATTATTAAGTAGGTGTTCTGAATCATGTGGTAGTCCTTGGTGAAAATGGTTGCATATTGTCCGTTTTTTTTGCCTTCTCATTGATAAAATTGAGTTCCTGACATACATTGTGTGTGTGTGCATATGTGTGTGTGTGTGTGTTGTACTGGGGATCAAACCCAAGGTCACTCAACCGCTAAACTATATCCCCAGTCTGTTTTATTTTTTATTTTGAGATAGGGTCTCAATAAGTTGCCAAGAATGACTTTGAACTTACAATCCTTCTGCCTCAGCCTCCCAAGTCATGAAGATTACAGGCATGAGCCATTGCTCCTGGCTCTGATATACATTAAAAGGAGTTTTTCAAGAGCTGGAGGTGTAGCTCAGTTGTAGTACACTTGCCTAACATTCATGAGTCGCTGGGGTTGATCCTTAGTAACACCACCATTAAAACAAAACAAAACAAAAAAAGCTTCTCATTCTGATTGTAGTTTTATTTCTTGTTTTGATTCTCAAAGATTAAATTTGTGTGTATGTGTTACTGGAAATTAAACCCAGGGCCTTACCCATGATGCAGGCAAGTTGTCTTCCACTGAACTACATTCTTTCCCCTTTTTAATTTTATTTGAGACAGTGTTTGGTCAAGTTGCCCAGACTTGCCATCCTCCTGCTTCATTCTCCCAAGTAACTGGGATTACAGGCATATTGCTTATGATTTTTTAAGAGTATCAACTCTTGGATTTATGGATTTGTTCTACTTTTTTCACATTCTTTTTTAATATTTATTTTTTAGTTGTAGGTAGACACAATATATCTTTATTTTATTTTTATGTGGTGCTGAGGATCAAACCCAGTGTCTCACGCATGCTAGGCAAGCACTTTAGCTCTGAACCACAACCCCAACCTCCTTTTTTTTTTTTTGGTGCTAGGGATTGAACCCAGGCCTTGTGCATGCAAGGCAAGCACTCTACCAACTGAGCTATAGCCCCAGCCCAACAAGACATTTTTTTTTCCTGCTTGTAAGATTATTTCTTTCTTCTTGTTTTCTTTGGGACCTTCAATAGGATGGCCATACAGATTTCACCAAGGCAGTGATTTATGATCTGAGACCTGAAGGAGCCAGCCATGTGAAAAAACTTTGGGGAAAGAATATGTTATTTTGAGTTAAAGGAACAGAAAGTACTGATGCCCTGGGCAGGAACAAACTTAGGAAGAGTGAGAAGTAGAGTGGGCAGTGGGGAGAGTGGTCTGAGATGAATTGAGAAAGCATACAGAATAGGTGCCCCCAGAATATCAGGAATGAACATTAGGTAGGTGTTCATCATGAATGAATGAATGAATGAATGAATGAATAAGTGAATACTGTCTTAGATATAGCTCAGGTAAGTAGCAAATAATTGAATTTCTTAAATCCATTTTGAAACACTTTTTTAAAAAAAGTTTTAAAATTGTGCTAACATGCATAACATAAATTTTACCATCTTGGGCTGGGATTGTGGCTCAGCGGTAGAGCGCTCGCCTAGCACGTGGGCGACCCGGGTTCGATCCTCAGCACCACGTACAAATAAAACACATTGTGTACAACTAAAAGCAAATAAATAAAAATATTAAAAAAAAAATAATAAATAAATAAATAAATTTTACCATCTTAATCTTTACAAAAAGTTTTTTTTTTTTTTTTTTTTTTTTTTTTTTTTTTTTGTACTGAGGACTGACTCCAGTGCTGTACCACTGAGGTCACTGAGGTACAACTCCAGCTCTTTTCTTTTTGAAACTGGATCTCACTAAGTTGCTGATTTTCCTGCCTCAAGTCTCCCAACTTGCTAGGATTATGGACATGCATCACTATGCCCTGCTTAAATTTTTTTAATTGATGGGGATGTAGTTTAATGATAGAACACTTGGCTGGCAAATGCCAGGCCCTGGGTTCAATCTGTAGCACCACACACACACACACAAAAATATATATATAAAACACATAAAATTTATTATATTGCCAGGCTTGGTGGCACACGCCTACAACCCTAATGACTCGAGAGGCTGAGGCAAGAAGACTAAAAGTTTGAGGCCGGCCTTGGCAACTTGGCAAGACCCTGTCTCAACATAAAATTTGAGGGCTGGGATATAGCTCAGTTGGTAGAGTGCTTTCCTCGGATGCACAAGGCCATTGGTTCAATCCCCAGTACCACAAAAATAAATTAAAAAATTTGAAAAAGGATGGGGATGCAGCTCAGTGTTAAATTGCCCCTGATTTCAACGCCCAATGTCAAAATAAATAAATTGTTTGGGGAACTGCCATACTTTTTCCTCCAATGGCTGTATCACTTCACTCTCACCAACAGTGTACAAGGGTTTCAGTTTCTCCACATCTTTGCCAATATCATAGAATAAGTGTTGTCTTTCATTGTTTTTTTTTTCTATTCCTCTCCTTTATGTATACATATACATAGAACACATGTGTGTATGTATGTATATGTGAATTATGTGGATGCATGTATATAAAACTGTTAACAAAAAATAGTCAATGTACATTTTTAATTTAGTAAAAACATATGCTCATCTGCAAGTGATGGAATTATGAGCAATTTCTGTGTTTTCTAGGTATTTTACCAAAGGCACATATTATATATTGTTTTTATAATCTAAACAAGAAGTCAAGATTATTTGAAAATAAAAATTTCTGAAAATGGACTACTTTCATGTATTTTTCATCTCTTAGGATTGTTTCAGGTAGTTCCATGGCTCTTCTGCATGATTCAAATGAAACTTCATATTTGCTACCTCCAAACAATGAGGACTGGGAAGAGAAAGGCATCCCTGACTTTGTCTATGGGCAGAAGGAACTTATAGTGGAAGGCATTCAGTGGCCAAGGAATGCACCCAGCACCCTGGACAAAGTGTCACTGTCCCGATTCGACTCTGCCCTCTGTTCTGCCTGGAGGCAGAGGGTGGAGCTAGGGCTCTTTCGCTACCGCCTAGGGGAGTTGCAAACTCAAACCCTCCCTGGTGCTGTGGGTTTTGTGGCTCAGCTAAATGTGGAGCGAGGTGTACAGAGGCGGCGTCCCCAGAACATCAAGAGCGTAAGGCAGGCATTTGACCCTGAACAGTTTAACTTCAACAAGATCCGGCCAGGAGAAGTTCTTTTCCGTCTGCACAGGAAGCCCAATGACTGCAGTGCTGTCCAGCAAGAGGACATCCTGGTGATGATCAATGTCAGTCCCCTGGAGTGGGGCCATGTGCTGCTGGTTCCTGAGCCTGCTCGGGGGCTTCCCCAGCGCCTGCTGCCAGGTGTGCTGCGGGCAGGGCTTGAGACTGTGTTGCTGAGCTCTCACCCAGGCTTCAGGGTGGGCTTCAACAGCCTGGGGGGCTTGGCCTCAGTGAACCATCTCCATCTGCATGGTTATTACCTGGCCCACAGATTACCTGTGGAAGGGGCACCAAGTGAGGCTCTGGACCCGGGGGGCCATTTGTATCTGCTCCAGGCCCTCCCAGCTCCTGGTTTCCTCTTTTACACTAGTGGGCCAGGGCCTGACTTAGAAGCCTTGATTAGCAGAGTATGTCGGGCCACTGACTATCTCACTGACCATGAAATTGCACATAACTTGTTTGTAACCCGGGGAGCTCCACCTGGAAAGGCATCACCATCCTCAGCCCTCACAGGTGTCCGAGTAATTCTGTGGGCCCGGAAGTCCAGCTTTGGAATAAAGGAAGGTGAGGCTTTCAATGTTGCCCTCTGTGAACTGGCTGGCCACCTCCCTGTCAAAACATCCCAGGACTTCAGCAGCCTGACAGAGGAGGCTGCCTTGGCCCTCATTCAGGACTGTCTGCTGCCCCCAGCCCAGGCAGATGAGGTACAGGAAGCATTGGTAGCCCTGATGGCCCAGGAAGAGCTGTAATCCTTCTGGAGGTATTTATTTGCTAACTGACTGAATCCCTTTCCAGAGGGTCATTCATCATCGTCATCTGGTCATTTATTTTCGTGATTGCTTTCCTACCTCTCTCAGTCTAAGGGGAAGAATAAAGAAAGAACTGATAACTGGTTTTGGTGAAGGGGAGAAATCTTGGAATAAATTGAATCAGTGTGCTCTCCTAGATGTATCTGCTGCTTCTCACCTTTCTTCCTGTTCTCACCTTCTCTGTTTGCTCCTCTTTTGCCCACTGTTTTGTTGTTGTTGTATGTTTATTTTGTTTTGAGACTGGGTCTCCCTTTGTTACCCAGGATATCCTCAAATTCCTGGACCACTGGGCTCAAGTGATTCTCCTGCCTCAGCCTCCCAAATAGCTGGGAATACAAATGCATACCACCACACCTGGCTTTGTCTACCATTGATTTTCTTTTCTTTCCCTCCCTCCCTCCATCCTTTATTCCTTCCTTCTTTCCTTTTTCTTTTTTTTTTTTTTTTTTTTTTGCCACCGGGGATTGAACTCAGGGCACTCCACCACTGGGCCACATCCCCAGCCCTTTTTTTATTAGAGACAGGGTCTCACTGAGTTGTTAAGTGCCTCACCATTGCTGAGGCTGGCTTTGAACTTGCAATCCTCCTGACTTAGCCTCCCAGGTGCTAGGATTACAGGCGTTCGCCACCGTGCCTAGCCCTTCCTTTTTCTATTCCACCATTTATTTTTATTTCTTCATCCTTCTCTTGCATTTGTCCCTGCTGCTCCATCCAGGTGCCCTACTTCTTCATCTCCCTAAAAATTCACCTTGAATTTTCTGCCAGCCCCCAACATAGAGTTGAATGGTCTTTCACATTATCTCTGTGAAAACAGGGTATCCTCATAACTTTTGCAGGTCCTCTTACTACTTCCATTTAACAAATGAAGAGAGGGAAGCTGACAGATTGTCACTTGTCCAAGTTCAGCCAGATAACACATGGGATCCAAACTGCAGCACAGGCAGTCAGAGGCTAGAATCTGAGCTAGGACAATGTGTATTTGTGAATGTCACTCCAGTCAGCAATGCCCATAAAGTCATAAACTGTAATGGTGCCCTTAAAATTTTATGGCCCTCCTGGAGTCTTTCTCTGGTACTTCACAAACTCCACATGATGTAGGCTTCTTGAAAAGTTCAGAGCTAAGTCTTTACTTCTCTATCTGCATCTGAGTCAATGTAAGATTTTTTGTTTGTGATACTGAACCCAGGGCCTTGTATAGGCAAGTACTCTACCATCAAGCTAAGCAATATCCCCAGCCCTTTTATTTATTTATTTTTTTATTTTATTTTATTTTTTTTTTTTTTGTGGTACCGGGGATTGAACTCAGGGGCACTCGTCCACTGGGTCACATCCCCATCCCTTTTTTATATTTTATTTAGAGACAGGATCTCACTGAGTTGCTAAGTGCCTCGCCATTGCTGAGGCTGGCTTTGAACTCGTGATCCTCCTGCCTCAGCCTCCCAAAGTGCTGGGATTACAGTGTGCGCCACTGCACCCGGCTTAAATTTTATTTTTATTTATTTTATTTTTATTTATTTATTTATTTTTTTGTGGTACCGGGGATTGAACTCAGGGGCACTCGACCACTGGGCCACATCTCCAGCCCTTTTTTGTATTTTATTTAGAGACAGTGTCTCACTGAGTTGCTAAGTGCCTTGCCATTGCTGAGGCTGGCTTTGAACTCGTGATCCTCCTGCCTCAGCCTCCCAAGTGCTGGGATTACAGGCGTGCACCACTGCGCCCGGCTAAATTTTATTTTATTTTGAGAAAGAATCTCAGTATACTGTCCAGGCTGACCTCAAACTTTCAATCCTCCTGCCTTAGCCTCCCAAGTAGCTGGGATTACAGGAATGTACCACCATGCTCAGCTGTGGAAATTTTTGAAAAATTAATGCTTTGTCCTGTTCTGTTACTCCAGTGATCTCCACACTGGTTCCAGAGGAACCAGTCAAAAGGTACTATTGTAGGGCTGGGGTTGTGGCTCAGTGGTAGAGCACTTGCCTGGCATGTGTGAGGCACTGAGTTTGATTCTTAGCACTACATATAAATAAATAAATTAATTAATTAATTAATTAAATAAAGGTCCATCAACAAATATATGTATACATTCAAAAAAATTTTTTAAAAGTTACTGTTGTAAGAATTGTATATAAAAAGCCCATTTTCCCTTGTGCTTCCTTAATTCTTGGATAGCAAAAGTAACAAAAAAGAAAAAAGAAAGAAAGAAAAGAATACTAAAGTTTAATTTTCAACAGGAATGATCACTGCCACTACTCTTTTACACTTATTTATTTTGGGGTATTGAATCCAGGGGTGCTTTACCATTGAGATCCATCCCTAGTCCTTTTTATTTTTTGAGTCAGGATCTCATTAAATTGCTGTGGCTTGTCTGCAATCCTCCTTCTTCAGCCTCAGCCACTGGGATTTCATATGTGTACGACCATGCCCAGTCCACTGCCACTACTCTTGCCCCAAACCTCCTGAAAGAACGGGAGTTCCTACTGACAGTGTAGGAGTCAGGGGGACTTACAGAGTAGGGTGCCACCCGCTAGGTGGAAGAGCTCTCCTAGCAGAAGTTTTGGCTCCTCTGTCTTGTACTGTGTGGGCACAGCTTTGGCTGTGGCTTAGGCCCATAGGTACTTAGCTTCTTATGCCCAGGCTTGTGCAAAGCTTTATTGTAGAATTTTAATTGGAAATTTTATATCACAAAAGATGTTACAGTCTCATTGAGATAAAGCAGACTGTGCACCCAAATCCTATGTTATAAGAAAAACAATTAAACATTTTAACATTCTCTCAAATTTTTTAATACCCTCATGTTTTTGACAAATGGCAGTAATTTTTTTTTTTTATTGGTACCGGGAATTGAACTCAGGGGCACTCGACCACTGGGCCACATCCCCAGCCATTTTTTGCATTTTATTAGAGACAGGGTCTCACTGAGTTGCTAAGTGCCTCACCATTGCTGAGGCTGGCTCTGAACTCGCAATCCTCCTGCCTCAGCCTCCCAAGTGCTGGGATTACTGGTGTGCGCCACCATGCTTGGCTAAAAAATAGGTTTTCTTTATGATGGTGTTTCTCAGCTGTTTATATGCTTTAGGAATTGTTCAAAGTTTTGTTGTTGTTGTCTTGTCACTTTAGGAATCTTTAAGAAGGCGGGCCAGGGATGTGGCTCATTGGTAGAGTGCTTGCCCAGCATGTTTGAGGCACTGGGTTCGATCCTGGCACCACATAAAAATAAACAAATAAAATAAAGTTATTGTGTCCATCTACAACCAAAAAATATTTTTTGGGGGGGTACTGGGGATTGAACTCAGGGTCACTCAACCACTGGGCCACATCCCCAGCCTTTTTTTTGTATTTTATTAGAGACAGAGTCTCACTGAGTTGCTAAGTGCATCGCCATTGCTGAGGCTGGCTTTGAACTCACGATCCTCCTGCCTCAGCCTCCCAAGTGCTGGGATTACAGGCATGCGCCACCGTGCCCAGCTACAACTAAAAAATATTAAAAAGAATAAGAAGAAGGAGGAGGAGGAGAAGGGGATTTGATTGGAAGCTTTTTCTCAGCCAGAATATGGAATATGTAGGCTCTTTGTACTTAGAACCATGGTAGGAAGTACTGATCCAAACAGGGCCTCTCCACCTCTTTGCCTCTTGATGCAGGACCTCAAATGCTAAGGGCATATGGACTTGATCTAATGGGAAACCTTGAAGAGTACTAAATGGTGTAGTAACAGATTTGCATTTTAGGAAAAATGATCAAGCTGCAGTGGAGAGTGATAGATAACAGATGTAAGTGGTGGGGATATAAGGTTAGGGGGCTAATTCTAGAAACTAGGTCCACTGTGCTAACCCCCACATGCTTTCTTTTAAAAAGCAATTTACCTGGCTTAAGTCAGTAGGATATGTTACACCTCAGCATACAACCTATTATCTGAAGAAGAAATGCAGGGTAATTAACCCAGAAGGGGGGAGGAGGGGACTTCTGTGACTTATACAGACCAGATCCCAGGAATTCAGGAAGATAAGGACAATTCCCCCTAACTCTAAAACCTGTAAGAACGAGTTCCAGTTAGAACCAGTCAGCATGGGCCAAATGGCCTGGACCTTATAAACAGTTGGGACTTGGAAGTTGATGTGATTGTGCTGTCAGTCAAAAATCAAGAGGTTCCGGGCCAGGTGGCACAAGTCAGTGGCTTGGGAGGCTGAGGAGGGGGATTGCCAGTTCAAAGCTAGCCTCAGCAACTCAGTGAGGCACTAAGCAACTCAGTGAGACCATGTCTCTAAATAAAAATATAAAAAAGGGCTGGGGATGTGCCCCAGTGGTGTTGAACTGGGGTTGTGGCTCAGTGGTAAAAGTGCTTGCCTAGCATGTGTGAGGTACGGGGATCAATTCTCAGCATCACATATAAATTAATAAATAAAAGTCCATCAACAACTAAAAAATATTTTAAAAAAAAGTCAATGAGGTGGACCTGGGTGGGACTCTGGAAAACACACTGGGACCCCTCAGGAGGGTGGGAGGGGGGTGCCATTCTTCTCCCCTCTGAGAGGACCTTCTCTCTCCCATGAGAGTGTTCCCTTTTCCTATGAACTCATGTCTGTTACACTGAATGACATGTCTGAAATCTTTCTGGTCTGATCACAAAGAACTGCTAATAGAGGACTACTGTAGCTGTCTCAGCTCTGCAGTAGGTGATGCTCTGTAAAGAGGAGGATAAATGAAGAATAGGCAAGCAATCCAATGAAGGGTTTGTTGAATGGTGGTGACTCAGGCAAGAATGAAGATGGACCAGATCCTAGGATAGTGCCTGGAACACTGAATATTTGTTGACAAAATGAGCAAAACTAATGTCCTAGAAACAAGGGACTCCAGAGCATTTAAAGAAGATGTCATATATATATATATATATCAAGTCAAGCCCCACCTCTTTGACTTTTAAAAAAATTTTTTTTTAGTTGTAGATAGACACAATACCTTTATTTAGTTTTTTTTTTTTAATGTGGTGCTGGGGATATATATATATAAGAAAGAGTAAGAAGTCTATGAATTTTAAAAATGTCCATGTAGAGCTGGGGGTATAGCTCAGTGGTAGAGAACTGGTTAGCATATGCAAGGTCCGGAGTTTCATCCAGAGCACCAAAAAAGATACAAAAACAAACAGAAAAACAGAAGTCCTATCCTCCTAAAGGATAGAAATTTTTAAAGTATCTTCTGGATTTAGCCCACAGGATAATCTGAGTGACAAGTTGGGCTGAGTTTGGTGGAGATGGCTAGCAGAGGTCAAATTGGGAGGGTGTCGGGAAAAGGAGGACACAGTACAGAACGATGTCATGAAGTGGTTCCCTTATTCCTTAGTTAATGGAGCTGTCTTAGCCCACCAGGTTGAAAGCCTTGGAAGACATGTGTCCTAATCTCGGATTTCCTAGAGGGCAAAAGAGCAGCTGTTCCTCCTTAACGCAGGCTTGATTTGTGCGTTAAAGGAAAGATGGGAGTGGGGATGTGCGAAGTTGTGCCAAATCAGGAGAACTACAAGTCCCATGACGCACCGGAACAACGGGTACTCCAGGGACGCAACAGCGGCGCTTCCGCTTCCCGCTGTAAGCAAACGTCAGCTCCGGCCAAGATGGCCTCCGCCGGCGCTCAGGTGGGTGTGGTCTGCGGAAGGGCCCGCCCCAGAACGCTTGTCCAATGGGAACCGCCCTCGTGTCCATGGCGACGGCGGCGGCGGCGGCTGTCGGCTAGCTGAGAAAGGCGCCGCCGCCGCCGGGATCTCGGAGCCAGGAGTTAACCCCCAGGGGGAGCGGGCTCCCTTTCCCGACAGCCGGGACAGACGGTCCTGTGGAACTAATAGGCGGTCCCTGACACCCAGCAACGCCCAGGAAGACCCGAAACGGGCGAAGGGCGGCCATGAGCCAGCAGCTGGGTTCAACCCCAGGCCGCTAGGGGTAGCCCCAGCAGCCCCTCGGCTCTTCTCGGAATCTCGGGTGGGCAGTGTGCCCCGTGGGCTCCGCTTCCATGGTCAGAGCCCAAGGGTTGCCTGGCTCCAGTGTGTTTACATGGAGAAACTGAGTCCTGAGGCAGAGAAAGGGCCGGACTAGAGTACATTTGATCTTCAGTTGTATTACAAAGCAAATTATCTCCCCAGTTCACCCAGCCATCCCCCATTCCATTCAGGTAAAAAAGAGCCATGGTTATGGTTCTTGCCATCTCTGCACAACTACTGCACGCACCACAGTGTGTTGTATGATCCAGTGTGATCTTGGGTGGTAGTCAGGGAATCCACATCTCACTGGCATCCCACACACCCTCTCCCCCCCACTTGGAAACATCCTGTTATTCAGTGGGATTGTTCTGTTCTGAAGGAGCTGCAACATTCTCTTACAACACCACGAAGGGCCTTTGGGTAGATTCCTGCAAACCATCCTGGGCCTGAAAGGAGATCTGATATATATTTAATTCCTACCTTCTTCCCCTTAGAATCTAGGAGAATGGAGCCGTGTACTTGTAAGACCAGTGAATCTGAGGAAGACTCTGTTGAGGAAGAGGAATCTGAGGAGGAGTGTGTTAAAGATACCACCCCTTCTAACTCTTCACAGCAGGCACTCTCAAAGGCAGACTATAAGGCATTTGAAAATGGGGATCCCTTAGCCATTGTAGCCAAGAAAACTCCAAAGAAAATCATAGCCCCATCTGACACAGATGACTTAGAAGTTGGGAGGAGAAAGAGAAGGCGGAAACGCAGGTAACCTTCCTCACCTACCTGACTCCAGAGAGTCACCCCCTGACCTCCCTTTGGCATTTGGGAGACTGGGACCTAAGCTCTTTCCTTCAGTCTTTGGAAGAGGAGAGGAAAGGCTGGAGCATGATTAATCTTTTGGTACAACAGAAACAAAATTCAGAAACATTTGGGCTGGTTCATTTGAAATTTCAGTTTTTTTGTTTTGTTTTGGTGCTGGGGATTGAACCCAGGGGTGCTTTACCACTGAGTTACATCCCCAGTCCTTTTTATTTTGAGGCAGGGTTTTGTTAAGTTGCTTAGGGCCTCATTAAATTGCTGAGGCTAGCCTTAGACTGTGATCCTCCTGCCTCAGCCTCCGGAGTCCCTGGGATTACAGGCATGCTCCATGCCTGGCAGGATTTCAGCATGTTTTTATCACCCTTGTCTTTCCTTTAAGTGGCTTCTAGAAAAAATGAATTGTGTATGTTGGATATCTCTTCATCTGAGAGCCTGGAAGCCTAGGGTCTGTCCTTCCCTTCCACTGTGCCTGATTTCTGCTATTCCTCCATTCCAGACCCTTGGCCATCAACCTGACCAACTGCAAGTATGAAAGTGGTAAGCGCCTGACTTGTCACTCACACCCTTTTACACAAGAGGGCTGTCATTCTTACTATGGAGAAGGAGCTCAAATCAAGCTCCCAGCCCGTGGATCTTGCCAGGCTGGCCTAGAGCCCATGTTAAGGCTCCTGGGTATCCCCTGGCTCAGCTACTGGCAGCTGAGATATTGCTATTCCAACTAGTCGTAATGGTAGGGACAATATCTTCAGTTAACTAACAAACAACAACAAAAAGTTCTGGGTATGGTGGCCCATGACTGTAATCCTGGAGACTTAAGAGGCTGAGACAGGGAAATCACAAGTTTGAATCCAGCCTCAACACTTGGACAGACCCTGTCTCAAAATTTTAAAAAGATGTTTAAAAGGCTGGGAGGTATAGCTCAGTGATAGAGCACTACTGTGTTCAATCCCCAGTACTGCCAAAAACAAAATGGGTGAGAGTCACCATTGCCCTACCCTTCCCAGATTTGAGCAGAGATGAGACAAGGTTAAAACAGTTTGGGCCGGGCGCGGTGGCGCACGCCTGTAATCTCAGCACTTTGGGAGGCTGAGGCAGGAGGATTGCGAGTTCAAAGCCAGCCTCAGCAATGGCGAGGCACTTAGCAACTCAGTGAGACCCTGTCTCTAATAAAATACAAAAAAAGGGCTGGGGATGTGGCCCAGTGGTCAAGTGCCCCTGAGTTCAATCCCCAGTACCACAAAAAAAAAAAAAAAAAAAAAAAAACAGTTTGGGTGGGTGGCTATGGGTGTAGCTCAGCACTTGCCTAGCATGTGAGAGGTCCTGGGTTCCATCCCTAGCACCTAAACAAACAAACAACAACAACAACAAAAACCACCCCCAAAATGCACGGTTCTTCAAGAAAACTTTGGAGGGACTTCACCTACTTAAAAAAAAAAGTCCCCAATTAGGTCAGCCTTTTCCTTCCTCCCCTCTTTTTCCCACTGCCATCTGTGCAAGGGGCCACCCAGAGTGTTAGGCACCAGTGTGGTCCCCACCTATGGTCAGCTCTACAGAAACAATCCTGATTGAAAGACAGGACTGGTAGAATCATAAGGCTAGGCTCTCGTTTTCTCTGCTGCATATTTTGGAAGGGCCCGACAGCCTCATGAACTTGGAATTGCCACCTGATAACTAAGATGCAGAACTGAAGTAAGAGTCACCTCCCTCTTCAGCCTACCCTCTGGTCAGGTCTGTTCCTTTCCTGACCCATCTAGAGTTCCAGGGCTTGTTGTTGGTGCCCAGGCTGGCAACCCTGACCCCTCTGTCTCTGCAGTGCGGCGGGCAGCCCAAATGTGTGGCCTGAAGGAAGTAGGGGAGGAAGAAGAATGGACTGTGTATTGGACAGATTGCTCCGTCTCACTGGAACGAGTCATGGACATGAAGAGGTTTCAGGTACCAACATCCTGACCTAAGATTCAGAATAACTATACCTACCCTCTGCCCAGGCATGAGGCTGCCATTCTTTTTGGCTGTACCCTGTGTAGACAGGAAAGGCCACACTAAGGGTCTTCTGTTCCAATGGAAATATTCTCCTCTTGGCTCTCTGGAGCTTCTGTTATCTGAAGGAAGTTTCTGGTGGGTATATAATTGCCCATTATTTGCTCTGCCTGGTGACATCTATGCCTAGCCTGCTCCAAGGCAGATGAGCCCATCTCAGGAAGAAGACTGAGAGGCAGCTTCAGAGCTGCCAGAGCTCTGGAGGCTGGGGCAGGAGGATCACAAGTTCAAAGCCAACTTTAGCAACTTAGCAAGGACCTAAGCAACTTACTGAGACCCCCTCTCAAAATAAAAACAAAAAGGGCTAGAGATGTGACTCACCTCTGGTTTCAATTCCCAGTACAAAGGAGTTGGGGGAGGGAGAGAAAAGAGAGTAGCAGTGTGGGGTCCTGCCTGGCAGCAAGAAAATCAGAGAAGATGGACCAGGTCTCTAAGAAGAATATTCCTTCCAGGCTGAGGATGTAGCTCAGTGGTCAAGCACTAGTACATGCAAGGACCTGTGTTCAATCTTTAGTATCTCACACACACAAAAATGTACCTGCCTCAGGGTATTTTTATTACCTTCTAACAGAGTCCTTGTGGTGGATAGCAATAAAATAAGTCATGTGTCGCTTAATGACAGGGATATATTTCTGAGGAATACATTGGTAGGTGATTTCATCATTGTGTAAATTTTGTAAATGTATTTCACAAAATGGATAGATATGATGTCACCAGATGATATCATTTTATAGAGCCACCATTATATGGTCATTGACCAAAATGTTATGCAATGCATGACTGTAATTAAAAAGGGTCTGGTGGGGCTCCATGGGAAGCTGAGCAAGAAGATTTCAAGTTTGAGGACATTCAGGGCAACTTAACAAGACCTTTTCTCAAATTTTTAAAAAAGGACTAGGGGCAGAATGGCAGCTATTAAGAACACAAACAACAATAAATGTTGGAGAGGATGTGGGGAAAAAGGCAAGCTCATGCATTGCTGGTGGGACTGCAAAATGGTGCAACCATTATGGAAAGCAGTATGGAGATTTCTTGGAAAACTGGGAATGGAACCACCCTATGACCCAGCCATCCCACTCCTGGGTCTATTCCCAAAGGACTTAAAAACAGCATATTACAGTGACACAGCTATCTCAATGTTTGTAGCTGCACAATTCACAATAGCTAGGTTGTGGAACCAACCAAGATGTCCCTCAGTAGATGAATGGATTAAGAAAATGTGGTATATACGTACAATGGAATTTTATTCAGCAATAAAAGAAAATAAAATAATGGCATTCGCAGGTAAATGGATGAAGTTGGAGGACATAATGCTAAGTGAAGTTAGTCAGTATCAAAAATCCAAGTACCAAATGTTTTCTCTGATATAAGGAGTCAGAGTCACAGCGGTGTTGGGTGTTGGGGTACTTAGGAAGATTAGAGGAGCACTAGAGTAGTCAAAGGGGAGGGAGGAGAAGGGAGGGAGATACGGGGGTATGGGGTGGTGAAAAAAAAGGGGGGAAGTATAATAAGATGGATATCGTTATCCCAAATGCATGATTGAAGACTTGAATAGTATGAATATACTTTGTATACAAACAGTGTTATGTGAAAAGAGGCTCTATATGTGTAATATGAACCATAATGCATTCTACTAGAATGGCCAATGTGGAGGGAGGGGAAGGGAGGGGGCAAAAGGGTGAAGGAAAAAAAAAAAGATGGTAGAATGAGATGGATATCACTACCCTAAGTGCATGTATGAAGTCACAAATGGTGTGAATATACTTTGCATACAACCAGAGATTTGTAAAAAAAAAAAAAAGTGCTCTGTATGTGTAATATGAAATGTAATGCATTCTGCTGTCATTTATAACATATTAGAATACAAAAAAAATGTAAATAAAAAAAAAGGACTAGGGGTGCAGCTCAGTGGTAGAGTACTTGTCTAGTAGGCTTGAGGACCTGGCTTAGATCCTTAGGACACAATAAAAAAGGGTGCAGGATGTGCACAGGCTTATTTTGAGGGGAAGCCAGGAAGGGATTGAAGAAACCATAACCTGTACCAACATAGACAGCAAGTTCTACGTGTGTTCAAGAAGCTTTGAAAAGAAATGCAGGAAGCTATTGTCAGATGAGGTTGACAATAATAACAGCTGTAATTGAGGACTTACTATGCACCTAACAGACTGTGTTGAGTGCTTTTATGTTGTTATTTTATTAAATCCTTAATAATGCTGGTTGTGATGGAGCAAATCTATAATCCCAGCAATTGGGTGGCAGGGGTGACTGAAGCAGGATTACAAATTGAAGGCCAACCTGGGCAACTTAGTGAAACCATGTTCCAAAATAAAAATAAAAAGGGCTGGGGATGTAGCTCAGTGGTCAATCCCCAGTACTAGGGAAAAAAATCCTTAAAAACATTCCTGAGGGCTGGGGATATAGCTCAGTTAATAGAGTGCTTGCGGTTGTGGACATAGGATTCACTAGGAGTTTGGGGCGAGCGGTCCGGAGTTCCCAGCGTGGTAGTCATGTCCGCGTCAGTAGTGTCGGTCATCTCGCGGTTCTTAGAAGAGTACTTGAGCTCCACTCCGCAGCGGCTGAAGTTGCTGGACGCTTATCTTCTGTATATACTGCTGACCGGAGCTCTGCAGTTCGGTTACTGTCTCCTCGTGGGGACTTTCCCCTTCAACTCTTTCCTCTCGGGCTTCATCTCTTGTGTGGGGAGCTTCATCCTAGCGGTGTGTCTGAGAATACAGATCAACCCACAGAACAAAGCAGATTTCCAAGGCATCTCCCCAGAGCGAGCCTTTGCTGATTTTCTCTTTGCCAGCACTATCCTGCACCTTGTTGTCATGAACTTTGTGGGCTGAATTGTTCCCAGTTACTTAATTGAGGAGTAGGAGACTGAAGTAATGTTCACTTTTTGATGTCCCTTGGATAAAAGTTCTTGAGACAGCAGCTTGTCGCACCCATAGATTCTTCAGAATTGTACTCAACTCTTGACTCTCATTTGGTCTGCAGGTGGAGAGCCTGGAGAAGTTCTTTCTCTTTGTGTCAGACCAGCTTTATAATGAATGTTTGTTAACATGACCTCTGCTTTCCATTAATTGTAACTTCTTACCTTCCACATTAAAAAACTATATGCTACTCCTCAAAAAAAAAAAAAAAATAGAGTGCTTGCCTCACATGCAGAAAACCCTGTGTTCAATCCCCAACACCACTGAAAAAAAAGTTCCTGAGCAGCAGATATCCTTTGTTAAAAAAGGAAGCTGAAGCTCAAAAATACCAAGTTCATACAGCTAGTGATTGAGAAAGCCATGAAGACAGGGCCGGGGTTGTGGCTCAGCAGTAGAACGCTCGCCTAGCATGTGCGGCCCAGGTTCGATCCTCAGCACCATGAAAAAATAAACGCATTGTGTACAACTAAAGGCAAATAAATAAATATTAAAAAAAGAAAAAGCTAGCCGGGCGCGGTGGCGCACGCCTGTAATCCCAGCACTTTGGGAGGCTGAGGCAGGAGGATCGTGAGTTCAAAGCCAGCCTCAGCAATGGCGAGGCACTTAGCAACTCAGTGAGACCCTGTCTCTAAATAAAATACAAAAAAGGGCTGGGGATGTGGCCCAGTGGTCGAGTGCCCCTGAGTTCAATCCCTGGTACCACAAAAAAAAAAAGAAAAAAGAAAAAGCCATGAAGGACAGAGCAGCCAGGGGCTTCTGGTAGGCACCATGGCCATGCCATGTCATCTCTGGATGTTATGGAGTACATTTCCTTCAACTGGTCTTCAGTTTCCCTTTCTATTTCCTATCTTTTAGAGAATGATTTCTTTGTACTACCATGCATTGTTACTCTCATAAGACAAGTACTGGTAGTCTGAGGGATGTTAGGTGGCTAGAAGACCCAGAGGTCTGGCTAGTACACATTCCTCTCTCTTGTCCTTTTTTTTTTTTTTTTTTTTT
Organism: Tamias sibiricus; assembly: GCA_025594165.1. Lineage (NCBI taxonomy): Eukaryota > Metazoa > Chordata > Mammalia > Rodentia > Sciuridae > Tamias > Tamias sibiricus. The sequence goes on from CM046659.1 coordinate 154,283,369, forward strand.
TTTTTGGCGGGGGAGTACCATGGATTGAACTCAGGGGCACTTGACCACTGAGCCACATCCTCAGCCCTATCTTGTATTTTATTAGAGACAGGGTCTCACTGAGTTGCTTTGCGCCTCGCTAAATTGCTGAGGCTGGCTTTGAACTGTGATCCTCCTGCCTCCACCTCCTGAGCAGCTGGGATTACAGTCATGCACCACTGGACCAGGGCTCTGTCCTTCTTTCTTTCTTTCTTTCTTTTTTTTTTTTGTGGTGCTGGGGATTGAACCCAGGGCCTTGTGCATTCAAGGCAAGCACTCTCTACCAACTGAGCTATATCCCCAACCCTTGTCCAACAAAATGAAGGATGTGCATGTTGGGTGTAAAAGCCATGAGAGGGTTTCTCACCTGCCTTAGGGAATCTTCCTGTTTCCACCTTTGGGGTAGTAAGGACAGTGTTCATCTCCACTGTGACTTCTCCCTTCTTCCCCATCCTCTTCCACGATTTCTTGGGATGCCCAAGCCTCAGGAAATGTCATCTATTCTAGGAAGCAGTATAACCAACTGGCTCTGTTTCAGAAAATCAACCACTTCCCTGGTATGACAGAAATCTGCCGCAAAGACCTGCTGGCTCGGAACCTCAACCGCATGCAGAAACTCTATCCTACCGAGTACAACATCTTCCCCCGTACCTGGTGCCTCCCTGCAGAGTGAGTGAACCTGGCTTCCCAGGCTGAGATCCTGGGGACAGGAATGGGTCGCCCTCCCAAATCCCCTCCAGACCCTGGTCTGTGACCTTGGTATGTCTCAGGGGGATGAAAGTGGACCAAGAAAGTTTCAGCTGATCAAAGAAAAGTGGGTCTGAGGGGGCTGGGGCTATGGCTCAGTGGTAGAGTGCTCGTCTGGCATGTGTGTGGCCCTGGGTTCAATCCTCAGCACCACATAAATAAAATACAGGTATTGTGTCCACCTACAACTAAAAAAAAATATTTTAAAAAATTGAGGCAGGAGGATCGAGAGTTCAAAGCCAGCCTCAACAATGGCGAGGCACTTAGCAACTCAGTGAGATCCTGTCTCTAATAAAATACAAAATAGGGCTGGGGATGTGGTCCAGTGGTCGAGTGTCCCTGAGTTCAATCCCCGGTACCCCCCAAAATATATATATATATATATATATATATATATATATATATATATATATATTAAAAAAAGGGGGGATATCTGAGAACAGTGCTCCAGGAAGAGCACGGATTAGATAGTCAAGATAGCAGGATGATAGCCATGGGCCCCTGGGACAGCCAGGATTTGCAGAAGCCTTTAGACCTGCTCCTCTCTGTACATAGCTACGGGGACTTCCAGTCCTATGGTCGGCAGCGAAAAACCCGCACTTATATCTGCAAGCCAGACAGTGGCTGTCAGGGACGTGGAATCTTCATCACCCGGAACCCCCGTGAGATCAAGCCAGGAGAGCACATGATCTGCCAGCAGTACATCTCCAAGGTGAAAGATACCTCAGTACCATGAGGCCCCTGCCTGGCCCTGAGGTTCCTTGTCTCTTCCAAAGCCAGGGAGGAAGCCAGTTTTAGGCTCCTACCCTTTTTGCTGTCCCCATATCTTGGAGGCAGTATGGAGCCATGGTTTAGTCAGCCTGCCTAGATTTGAATCTCAGCTTTTCTACTTCCTAGATATGTGACCTCAGGTAGGTTAATGACCCTTTTCTTGCCTCCATTTCCTATTGTTTCATGGGAATAGTAACAGTAACCACTTTATATGATTGTTGTGAGAATTAAATGAGTTGTGTGTTTGAAGCACTTACAACAGTGTGTAGCACATAGTAAGTACTTCAAAAGTTAATTACAGGACTGTGGCTGTAGCTCAGTGGGAGCGCACTTGCCTCGCATGTGGGAGACACTGGGTTTGATCCTTAGCACCACATAAAAATAAAGGTTGTTGGGCTGGGGTTGTGGATCAGAGGTAGAGCGCTCGCCTAGCACGTGCACGGCCCGGGTTCGATCCTCAACACCACATACAAATAAACGCATTGTTTACAACTAAAGCAAATAAATAAATATTTTTTAAAAAAATAAAATAAAAATAAATAAATAAAGGTTGTTGTGCCCACCTACAACTGAAATATTTAAAACAAATAAAATAAAGGCATGCGATCCATCTACAACTACAACAAATTTTTTTAAAGTTAATTACATTTCTTCTGGGTTTGTGTGCTCTTAGCCTTTCCTTATCGATGGCTTCAAGTTTGATATGCGAATCTACGTCCTGATCACATCCTGTGACCCTCTTCGGATCTTCATGTATGAGGAGGGCCTGGCCCGCTTTGCCACCATGCCATATGTGGAACCCAGCCACAACAACCTGGTGAGGGGGTAGAGTGACACCCTCTTCTCTTCCATTGCATAAGAGCTGATGTTCTAGGGAGAAATGAGGTAGAGGTTTGTCATTGTCACACAAGAACAAGGAAGTCAGTGAGAGCCAGGGCACCAAGCTGTGAGGACAGAGTTTGGTGGGTGGTGACTAAGAAAAGGCGCCCAGCACACCCTACCCTCTTTCCCAGGATCTTACAAAAAGGACAGTCCCCTGGTGCAAAGGGCCAGGAGATCAGAAATCCTAGGGAGGGGTGGAGAAGGCCACAAGGTGCTGGAGAGAAGGGCCGCATGGAAGCAGTCTGAGCCCATGGGCCCACTTGCTTCACAGGAAGATGTCTGCATGCACCTGACCAACTATGCTATCAACAAACACAATGAGAATTTTGTCCGGGATGATGCTGTGGGCAGTAAGAGGTACTCGCTACTCTGTTTTTTTTTTCCTTCCTCTATCCTTTAGCCCCACAATTTCAGGAGCCCATGAAACCCAGCTGACACTTGGGAGGCTGACTGCTCAGGAAAAACTGTCTTTCTAGACTCTGGACCTGTGCCTGAGCTCTATCAGCCCTAAGTCCCACCCTAATAACTAATCCCTAGCAGCCCTTTGACACACAGGGACCCAGGCCTAAAATTAGGGTTAGCATCAGGGAACCACCTGCCTGCAGCCAGGCCCTGCTGGCATAGAAATCGGTATTCCTCTGAGCACTGGGCCTCACAGGAAGCTGTCAACACTCAATGCCTGGCTGCGAGAACACAGCTACAACCCCCGAGAGCTGTGGGGCAACATTGAGGACATCATCATCAAAACCGTCATCTCAGCCCACTCTGTTCTTCGCCACAACTACCGAACCTGCTTCCCTCAATATCTGAGTGGTGGTACATGTGCCTGTTTTGAGATCCTTGGTTTTGATGTTTTGCTGGACCACAAGCTGAAGCCCTGGCTGCTGGAGGTAAGGTTTCTCTCCTCATCTTTGCAAGAGCAAGATTCAGAGGCTTCCCTGAACAGGACACCTGGGATAGGAGGCACTCAGGTGGGGACAGAGAAGGGAGGATGGGGAAACTTCAGGGTGGGTGGCAACCAGCAGAAGGCAAAAGACATCTATCTACTCTACCCTTTTGACTGGCTGAGTCCAACTTTGGTGATCTCTGGCCTCTACCACAGAAATCAGGTTTGGGATCCCCAGCGCTTCTGGTATAAACCTGTCAGGGCACCTTATCTATAGACTTAGTCTGATTTCCTCTCCCCACGATGCCTGTGATTTGGAGGGATCACAATGTAGAGTCCTGTGGCCTTGAAAGGTAGAGCTTCCAGCCACCTTGGCTGCAGTCATAGGAGGGGATGTTTCTCCTAGACCCTTACTCAGGTCTTCAAAAGACCACCATCTATCTGTTCAGGTGGTAGATACAGGAAGGGAACAATCAGCTACTTCTCTTGGCAGGTAAATCACTCTCCAAGCTTCACCACAGACTCCCGCCTTGATCGAGAGGTGAAGGATGCACTTCTTTGTGATGCCATGACCCTTGTTAACCTCCGGGGTTGTGATAAAAGAAAAGTGTTAGAAGAGGACAAGCGGAGAGTCAAGGAAAGGCTTTTGCAGTGCCACCAACAGCCGCGAGAAGCCAGGTGTGTCAGGTATCTAACGTGTATTTATTAGTGTAACTGGTCTTGCTTTTACTTTCCTGAGTGTGAAAGTCCACTAGAAGAAGGCCACTGAGAACGAATTAACTATTAAAAAACATTTTGGGGGCTGGGATTGTGGCTGGGTCATAGACCACTTGCTTTGCACGCATGAAGCAGTGGGTTCCATCCTCAGCACCACATAAAAATAAATAAATAAAAATATTGTGTCCATCTATAACTAAAAACAATTTTTAAAAACTTTATTTTGGGGGGCTGCAGACATAGCTCCATTGTAGAACACTTGCCTAACATTCATGAGATCCTGGGTTTGATCCCCAGCCCTGTGAAAGGATAGATAGTACATTACATATGTATAGATAATACATTACATAACATAGGCAATATATTCAAAATTCAAATGATATAGTGCACAGTTTTCCCCCTGCCCTTCTCATCTAGCTACCCAGTTTTCCTCCCTGGAGTCAATCAACATTCCTAGTGTAGTGTTTTACTTTCACAAGCACTTAAAGCACAAATATACATGAATTTATACAAAATATTTTCTCCCTTGTTTACCCACACAGTTGCATAACTTACACACTCTCTGAACCCTACTTAGCAATGCATTTTAGAACTATTTTCATACATATAATGTGCTTTAGGTAGTTAATACATATAAGGTTAATACATATAAGGTGCTTTAGGTGGTTTGATTAGCTTTTGTTCTCTTTTTTAAAAATATTTATTTATTTGCTTTTAGTTGTACACAATGCGTTTATTTTTACGTGGTGCTGAGGATCGAACCCGGGCCACGCACATGCTAGGCGAGCGCTCTACCGCTGAGCCACATCCCCAGCCCTGTTCTCATTTTTTATTAGTGTATTATAGTTGTACATATTTTTAAAAAAAGTTTTGTAGTTATAGATGGACAAAATGCCTTTATTTTGCTTATTTTTATGTGGTGCTAAGGATTGAACCCAATGCCTCACACATGCTAGGCAAATGCTCTGCCACTGAGCTACAGCCCCAGCCCTAATTGCATATATTGATGGGATTTGTTGTTACATATTTGTACATGCATACAATATAACAATATAATTTGACCAAAATCACTTCCCAGCTTTCCCCCTTCTCTCCTTACTTTCCATCCCTTGATCCCTGTCCTCTATTAATCTCCCTTTGATTTTTAGGAGATCCACCCCCACTTTTGTTTTCCTTTTTTCTCTCTAGCTTATGCACATGAGAGAAAATATAGGACTTTCTGAGTTTGACTTATTTCACTTAACATGATTGTCTCTGGTTCCATCCATTTTCCTGCAAATGCCATAATTTCATTTTTCTTTATGGCTGAATGAAACTCTATTGTGTATGTGTAGTATATTTTCTTTATCCATTTGTCCATTGACAAATGGTTCCATAGTGGTTCCATAGTTTGGCTATTGTGAACTGTGCTGCTATATATATATGCATGTATCACTGAAGTAAAGGTAAATACCAAGAAGTGGTATAATGGGGTCTTGTGGTGGTTCCATGCCTAGTCTTTTGAGGAGCTTCCATACTGATTTCCACAGTAGTTGTACTTATTTACATTCCCACCAACAGTGTGGAAGGGTTCCTTTTTCTCCACATCCTCTCCAGCATTTATTATTATTTGTATTCTTTTGTTTTTTGGCACCAGGGATTGAACCCAGGGCATTTAACCACTGAGCCCCACATCCCTAGCCCTTTTTATATTTTGTTTATAGACAGGGTCTCACTAAGTTGCTTAGGGTCTCACCAAGTTGCTTAGGGCCTTGCTAAGTTGCTAAGGCTGGCTTTGAACTTGTAATCCTCCTTCCTCAGCCTCCCCGGCCACTGGGATTACAGGTATGTGCCATGGCACCCAGCTCTTATTTGTGTATGTATTTATTATTATTATTATTATTTGGTGCTGGGGGTTGAACTCAGGGCCTTGTGCATGTGAGGCAAGCACTCTACCAGCTGGTCTATATCCCCAGCCCTATTATTTGTATTCTTGATGACTGCCATTCTGACTGGTGTGAGATGAAATCTCAGTGTAGTTTTGATTTGCATTTTCCTAATTGCTAATGATGTTGAGCTTTTATTTTGTTGGCCATTTGCATTTTGTCTTTTTAAAAAAAATTATATTTATTTTCTTTTTAAAAATTATTTATTTTAATTTCTATTTTTTCTTTAGAGAAGTGTCTGTTTAGTTCATTTGCCCATTTATTACTTGGGTCATTTAATTTTTTTGGTGTAAAGATTTTTGAGCTCTTTATATGCTCTAGATATTAATCATCTATCAGAAGAGTAACTAATAAAGATTTTCTCCCATTCTGCGGGTTTTCTCTTCACATTCCTAATTGTTTCCTTTGCTGTGCTTTTTTTCCCCTTCAGTACTGGAGATTGAAACCAGAGGAGCTCTACCAGGAGCTATATGCCCAGCTCTTTTTATTTTTTAAGACAGGATCTCACTAAGTTCCTGAGGCTGGCCTTAAACTTGTTATTCACCTGCTTTAGCTTCCCAAATATCTGGAATTACAGGTGTGTGTCACCATGCCCAACTGCTAGTTTGTTTTTTTAACACAGCTCCTCTAGAAACCAGTTCCTGAGAAACTTTCTAATAATGAAACACAGAAAAGTTTAGTTGTTAATAGGGAACTGTTTAAATTGGTGTTGATCACCCGTTGTTTTCCTTATAAAATGGGTTACAAACACAGTTATTGGTTACTGATACTAAAATTATATTTGTTAATGATACATAAAAATGAATTTGAGTGGCTTTGTTATTCCTGTAATAACATTGCTTTTCTCTACTTGTATTCCAATATGTGGGAGTAGTTTATATTTGATTCTTCATGATAGCTTTAGAGCCTGATGAATGAATAGAAGGTATTCCAATGTTTGTGTGATGAATGGGAAGGAAGGATAAATTAAACACCCTGAGTGTTCCCATGAGACTGAACAGGGGACCTGAGTGAATCATGTCTTTCAATAGGGAAAAACAGTTGACAACTATTCTACCTCTAGGCTACATCCCAGACCCTTTTATTTTTTATTTTGAGACAGGGTCTCATTAAGTTGCCCAGCCTGGCCTTGAACTTGTGATCCTCCAGTCTCAGCCTCCCAAGTAGCTGGGATTAAAAGCATGTGCTACCATGTTTGGCTAAGCACTCATTTAAAAATATTGATAGGGGCTGGGATTGTGGCTCAGCGGAAGAGCGCTCACCTAGCACGTGCGCGGCCCAGGTTCGATCCTCAGCACCATGTAAAGAATAAAGGCATTGTGTACAACTAAAACAAATAAACAAATATTTAAAATATAAAAAATAAATAAAATAAATAAAAATATTGACATATGATCCCAATTTGGAAGGAAGAAAGGACAAAAAGGAAGTGAGGGAGGAAAGGCAAACTAGGGAGTAGCAAAGCCAGGATTCAAACTCAGGAAGTCCTGCCCTGGAGTCCTTGCTCCGTGCTAATTACTAATATTCTAATTTCATAGTAAGATCACGGGAAGTTTTAATTTTTTTGCTTTTCTAAGTTTTCTGTAGTGAACTTCTATTAGTCTCATAATTAGATTGGGATAACTTGGAGTGCCAGTTTATAAGTAAACCCCTCTGAATTTTGAACAAGAATCAAATTTCTGGAAGCAAAGCCTATTCTAATGCCTACACACATGGTAGGGCTGACCAAAGATGGGCTTGACAGCCTTCCACACAGTCAGGGGCTTGGGAGGCCAGGCAGCCAAAAGGAGTTTCTCAAAGCCTTACCCCAGCTTCCTTTCTTCAGTGAACATTCTCAAACCCTTCCTCTGACTCTGCCAAGCTCCGTTTCCACAGGCGAGAACAGATTGAGTCATCCCATGCAGCCATGCAGGACCAGGAACGATATGAGGATTCCCACCTGGGGGGCTATCGGCGGATCTATCCTGGGCCGGACACAGGGAAATATGAACCCTTCTTCAAGCACAATGGCTCCCTCTTCCAGGAGACTGCTGCCTCCAAAGCCAGAGAAGAGTGTGCCAGGTACTTTGCCACTTTGTCCTGCATGTCCTCTATGCAGGTGGGCGAGGGCAAATTCTGAAGCTAAATTGCTCCCCAGCAGTGGGGGAGGAAGCCAGACACTCGAGGAAAGAGAAATAGAGGTATATATTCTATCAGTCTCTTAGTGACTCTTCATTCAGCAGGTTCCTCCCTAATTCCTGTCCTATCAGTCCCAAGAACAGATCATGATTCCCGCTTATCCCATTTCCCCTCCATTTCCTTTTCCCCAAGACAATTCCTCCAGTATCTGAAGCTTTTATGTTTTAACAGGCAGCAACTAGAAGAGATCCGCCTGAAGCAGGAACAGCAGGAGAATTCAAGCACTAAGAAGCGAAAGGAAAACAAGGACCAGAACCAGGGTGAATCAGCTGGGGAGAAGAGCCGATCCAGGGCAGGGCCCCGGGGCCTTTTCACCTACTTGGCTTACAGGAACCGGAAGCGGGAGAAAGAGGTGTCAGGGGTTTTGTGACTCTTATCTTTCTGCAGGAAAATGGGTTGGGACTACTAGAGAAGGGAATCTCTGCTGTCCTCTCCTCCCCTTGCCCAAGAGAGATGAGTTCCTAATCAGTAAATTGAAACTGACTTTTTGGAACAGAAGGTGAGAGAATGGACAGCAAAGGGAACTTTACAGGAGGGTCAGGGCAGGGATGGAGGTAGTATGGGCGAGAGTCCTGCAGCCATCCTTGATGATGGTTTGGGACTTGTCCTTGGAGATCCTGCATTTATCTCTCATGTACTTTGTAGCCAAAATCAGTACACCTGGACATCATGCAGCCTCAAGATATTGTGGAAGAGGAGGAGCTAGAGCGGATGAAGGCCCTAATACAAAGGGAGAATCTCATCCGAAGCCTGGGTATTGTAGAGCAGCTGACCCGCATGCTACACCCCAGCCACCGGGGCCAGAAAAAACTTCATGATTATCAGGTGAGGGTCTTTATGAAGCCTTTGGCAAAAGAAGGGATAAAAAGGCTGTGATATCAGCAGATGGTGGTGTCACACAAAAGGATGCTTATGTGATGGTATCTGTCAATGGAGCCTGGGAAGGTTGAATATGCTAAGCCTTGGGAGAGGGTCTGGTCTGTTGGTTCTTTTGCATCTGTTCCCCAGCTCCCTTGTTTTCAGTATTGGCATCCAGCAAAGTGCAGGTCCTAACTTTCTCAATTATAAGAGACTTGATCTCATGGCAGCCCAAAAGTTATGACTAACAAAGAACAAGGTTGCCACCACGCTGTGGCTTCTGTGTAATCTCTCTATCACCAACAGTGTCCTCTAACAGGGAATAAATAAATAGTCTCGGGCCAGCAAATCAGTTGCTGGGTTAGTAGCAAATCTTGTTGGGCCCTCTGTTTTTGTTGAACCCTAAAGGAGTAACTGTTAAATAGTGGCTGTGGCTTAGAAGAGATTTTTAAGTTACCTATTTCTTCCAACACTCCATCCAGCCTCACAAGAAATGTGGTAAGGGGCTGCTCTTCTCCTCTAGCCTAGATTTCACCAGGACGGGCTGGGCAGTCAAGAAGTGCAATCTGTGAGTCTGGTCCCATTGGTGCTCCTGAGAGGGGCCACCTCAGAGCAGGGCCAGCCTCATTTCCTGCAACCACTTCGGCCCCACGAATTGATCCCCAGGATCTTAGGGCCACTGCCAAGCACGAATGCTGCAATTCCACAACATTCCCGGTGCCATCTGCAGCCCAAGAACTTCAACTGGATCGGAGATCCACCAGCCATCGGTCCCTGTTCATTGTCAATGAGGAAAGCTGGGAGACACTATTTTACCAGTGCTAGAGTCAGGGTCACTAGCCGTAAGTATACAAAACTAGCTTTGGTCACTTTGACCTGTGTAAATTTCTTTTTTCTTTTGGTACCGGGGATTGAACTCAGGGGCACTTGACCACTGGGCCACATCCTCAGCCCTTTTTTGTATGTTATTAGAGACAGGTTCTCACTGAGTTGCTAAGTGCCTTGCCATTGCTGAAGCTGGCTTTGAACTCACGATGATCCTCCTGCCTCAGCCTCCCAAGTGCTGGGATTACAGGCGTGCTCCACCACGCCCGGCTGACCTGTGTAAATTTCTAATAGCACATGTTACAGCTGGGATGCTCCTAAACTATAACATGGCAGTGCTAGTGGTGTAGGAATGGGTGAGGTGGTGGACCCATTTATTTACCTCCTCCTATATATTAGACCCTGGTGGTAATAATGGCAGAAACACAGTACTAGCCCTCAAAAAAGTTAACAAGAAAGTGGGCAAGTAAACATACCAATTATAATACGGTGTGGTAAAGATACTGGAGGAAAGCATGGGATACCATTCCTCTGTGGTGGTAACTGGATCACAGCTGAGAAAGAGGTGAGCAAATCTCTTCTGTGAGTACCAACTCAGGAGGGGTCCATGTTTTCACTGCAGAAGGCCAAGCCAGCAGAAGACTAGAAGCCATAAACCAAGCCCTGGCAGTATCATCCACTTTAACCACAAAGCATGGCTATCTTCTGCAGACTGAACGCACATTGCCTTCCATGGTAAAGCCTGAACACAGAGCAGCCAAGGCCGAGGATCTCACCCTCTGCCCTGCCTCTGCAGCTGTTCTGCAGCATTCCAGTACACTTCTTAACGTCAGCCAGCACAGGTAAAAGCAAGAAGGAAGTCAGCACTCAACCTTTCCTGGAGAACCTCCCAAGGTTCCAAAAGGAGCATAGGGCCTTCAATCTTTGCTAAATGAAAGGCTGCCACCAAGTTCCAGTTTGAAAACCCAGGTCAGGAACCCTGTTTGCAAAAGGCAAAGCAAAGACACCAAGAATTCCTCAACATCCTAAGATTCTTTGGGGATTGGTAAAGACTAAAAGATGAAGAGCCAAGGCTGGCCAAATACTCATTTTCACTTGTCAAGCCTGAAGCTGGGCTTATTGATAAGGGATGTCTGAACCTTGGGAGCAGTCACCCCATCGACGTGTCCCTTTTACCACTGGAGTCAAGTGCCCAAGGCTTGGGTCTGTCGCCGTCAGCCGACTGCCAAGGGTTGACGCCCTTCCTGCCATGGTGGCGGAGACAGGCAGGCCTGGGCAGCCTGAGACAGAGGGGTGGCTCTCGGTAATTGAATCCGTCTTTTTATTAAAGTTTATGTCGTTTTCCAGGAGTGTCTTGAACCTCATTTAGGCTCTCGCGTTTCAAGGCAGCCAAACAGTTACAGGTGGGAAGAGCAGGCCGCTGAGCAGTTCAGGCCTAGACTGTCCACACAGCGGGGTAAAGGGTAAAGCCTCGCAACCCTCCTACTTCCGGCCCGCCTTTTCCGCTTCCGGGACTGCCCTCCTGTTTCCGGTGCTGTAGTGTTGTGGGCTGCCGAAGGCTGGTTTGCTTCGCTATGGCGGTTACCCTTAGCCTGTTGCTGGGCGGCCGAGTCCGTACTGCTGTCGCTCGCTATGGGTTCGCGACCCGGGTGCTGGCGGGCTCAGGCCCTGTGGGCCGTGAACCGGACCCGGATTCGGACTGGGAGCCAGAGGAGCGGGAACTGCAGGAGGTCGAGAGGTACCGGCTCCTTTCTCGGCCCTCAGCCTGAAGCTGGCCTTGGGCCTCGGCGCTTCTGGCCGCGCTCCCGAGGCGCTGGGCAACCTCAAGCCGCCACCACTGTGTCTCTAGTTTCTTCTTACGTGTTGTCAGCGGCATAGGGGCAGATGTTCAGCTGCCTTGGGACCACAGGTCCCTTCGCTAATGACGTATATTTCATTACACTTTTAGATAGTTCGGCATGCTTACGGGCATTATTGTTGTAGGTGTTAGATTTTGGGGGGCGGTGCACAGAGCGGCGCTAAGCTGGCAAACGTGGCCCGTTGGCCTTTACTGACACAAAAGAGGGCTGGGCTCTAGGTGATTTAGCCCGAGACTTTGAAAAACACCCATCTTGCTTCCACGCATGGCTTCTGCCATTTGTTTTCTCCCCTAGCACCCTGAAACGACAGAAAAAAGCAATTCGATTCCAGAAAATTCGGAGGCAAATGGAGGCGCCAGGTGCCCCGCCCAGAACCCTGACATGGGAAGCCATGGAGCAGATACGGTAAGGCTTAGGATACGTTGTTAGCATCCGCTATGATAAGAGGTGAAGGATTCTGGGGCTAAAACACGGGTTTGGCCTTTGGGGTTTTTTTATTTTTTTGTATTTTGTGTTTCTGTTATAGAAAAATTTATACAGAAAACACAGTAACATGACGGATTTCCTTAGTTTATCATCTATATCTTATTTATTGTACCAGAGATTGAACCCAGGGGCGCTTAAGCACTGAGCCACATCTCCTGGCCTTTTCTATATATATATATTTTTTTGTGTGTGTGTGTGTGTGGTACCGGGGATTGAACTCAGGGACACTCGTCCACTGGGTCACATCCCCAGCCCTTTTTTGTATTTTTATTTAGAGACAGGGTCTCACTGAGTTGCTAAGTGCCTCGCCACTGCTGAGGCTGGCTTTGAATTCGCGATCCTCCTGCCTCAGCCTCCCAAAGTGCTGGGATTACAGGCGTGAGCCACCGCGCCCGGCTCTTTTCTATATTTTATTTAGAGACAGTGTGTAGCTGAGTTGCTTAGGACCTCGCTAAGTTGCTGAGGCTGGCTTTGAACTGGCGATCCTCTTGCCTCAGTCTCCACAGCTGTGAGCTGCTGGGATTACAGGCAAGTGCCACACCGTCCCCGGCTGTCATCTAGATTTAGTAATTGTTAGCGTTCTGACACAAATGACACAGTTTTTGTTTTTGCTAAACATTTTATATAATTTTGTGGTTATTAATATTTTTCATATTTTTATTGGTACATTATAATATGTAATATTGGAGTTCATTATTACATATTCATACATACATGATATAAAAATATAATTTATCAGTATTGCAGAAAATTTTAATAGCACATTGCAACCCAAGTTCAGAAGCAGGACTTACATGGTTATGTGAATTTTCTTTCCTTTTTTTTTTTTTTTTTTTTGCCGTGCTGGGGATGGAACCCAGAACTTTGCTGCTGAGCTATATCCCCAGCCAGGTTATATGTATTTCCTGAAAAGAGGATCTGTGCCTTTAAAAATCATAAAAGGTGCCTTCTCAAAAATTTTTTAAATGGCCGGGTGCGGTGGCACACATCTATAATCCCAGCACTTGGGAGGATGAGGCAGGAGGATTGTGAGTTCAAAGCCAGCCTCAGCAATGGTGAGGCACTTAGCAACTCAGTGAGACCCTGTCTCTAATAAAATACAAAAAAAAGGGGGCTGGGGATGTGGCCCAGTGGTCAAGTGAACTCAGGTTCAATCCCCAGTACAAAAAAAAAAAAATTTTTTTTAATGTTTTTAAGTTGCTTTTCTTTTTAAATTTTTTTCTCGTTTTTTTTTTTTTTTTCTTGAATAGGTAGTGTGTTATATATGGTTCAAAATTATATCTGTAATCTACACATTGAGAATGAATTGTCCAGTTATCTATGGTGCTATTTTTAATGGGTTTTATGTCTTTTTCCAGATTTCCTTTTGCAAATACAGCAAGTATGAATACAAATTTTTATTTTTACCACCTGAGTCACAAAAAGTAGCATACTATAAATTCTGTTCTACACTTTCTTTTTTAATTTGATGTATCGTATAGATTTGTCCATTTCAGAAGAGAGTGACTTGATTATTTTTTATAGATGCATGATAAGCCATAGTTTTGCCTGTTATTTATGATGTGCACTTGGGTTATTTTCATTCTTTTGCTTACAAATGAATGTTCTTTGTATACACATCATTCAGCATATCTGCCAGGCGTATTTGTTGTATACATACCCAGAAGTAGAGTTACTGGATCAAAAGATAAAGTATTTGAGCCGGGCGCGGTGGCGCAGGCCTGTAATCCCAGCACTTTGGGAGGCTGAGGCAGGAGGATCGCGAGTTCAAAGCCAGCCTCAGCAATGGCGAGGCACTTAGCAACTCAGTGAGACCCTGTCTCTAAATAAAATACAAAAAAGGTCTGGGGATGTGACCCAGTGGTCGAGTGCCCCTGAGTTCAATCCCCGGTACCACAAAAAAAAAAAAAAAAAGATAAAGTATTTGTAAAGTATTTGTATTTTGTTAATATTGCTGAATAGACCTAGGTTGGTTATATATGCAAAATGATTCCAGTTGGGACTTAGAGTAAAAGATTTTGTAGAAACTGGTTAAGATTTTGTGAGTCCAGCTGGATGTTGTGGCACATGTGCCTCTGGAGTCTGAGGCAGGGGATTGCAAGTTTGAGACCAGCTCAGCAACTCAGTGAGGCCCTAAGCAACTTTTCAAGACCCTGTCTCAAAAAATAAAAAGGGCTGGGGATGTGGCTCAGTGGTTAACTGCCCCTGGGTTCAATCCCTGGTATGGGGGGAGGAGAAAGATTTTGTTAACCTGTACCATCTCCCTTCTAGGTCCCCAGTCAATACTGGAGATTTAAACCGGGGGTGCTCTACCACTGAATTACATCTCCAGTCGTTTTTTATTTTAATTTTTTTAAATATTTATTTATTTACTTTAGTTGTGCACAATGCAATTGCATTTATGTTTACATGGTGCTGAGGATCAAACTTGGGCCGTGCACGTGCGAGGCGGGCGCTCTGCCGCTGAGCCACAACCCCAGCCCTATTTTAATTTTTTAATTCTGAGATTTTGAGACAGGGTCTTGCTAAGTTCCTAGACTGGCCCTAGAACTTGAGATCCTCCTGCCTCAGCCTCCCAGCTTTTTTCTTTTTTCTCCTGGTGCTGGAAATTGAATCCAGGGAGTTGCACATGCTAAGCAGTCAGTTCTCTACTATCTTGAACAACAACTTTTTCAAACCTTCCAACTTTCTTTTTTTTTTTTTTTTTTTTTTTTTTTTTTTTTTGTGGTACCAGGGATTGAACTCAGGGGCACTCGTCCTCTGGGTCACATCCCCAGCCCTTTTTTGTATTTTATTTAGAGACAGGGTCTCACTGAGTTGCTAAGTGCCTCGCCATTGCTGAGGCTGGCTTTGAACTCGCGATCCTCCTGCCTCAGCCTCCCAAAGTGCTGGGATTACAGGCGTGCGCCACCGCGCCCGGCAAACCTTCCAACTTTCTACCTGTCAAAATCCTCTTTTGTAGTCAATAAATGTCCTCCTAAAAATTTAAAATAGGCCATTAGGGCTGGGGTTGTGGCTCAGTGGTAGAGCGCTCTTCTAGCATGTGCACGGCCCTGGGTTCTGGGTTCGATCCTCAGTATCATGTAAAAATAAATAAATAAATGTATTGTGTCCAACTACAACTAAAAAATAAATACTAAAAAAAAAATTAAAAAAAAAAAAACAGAGCCAGGTGTGGTGGTGCACGCCTATAATCCCAGCACTTGGGAGGCTAAGGCAGGAGGATCGCGAGTTCAAAGCCAGCCTCAGCAATGGTAGAGCACTTAGCAACTCAGTGAGACCCTATCTAATAAAATACAAAAAAGGGCTGGGAATGTGGCCCAGTGGTCAAGTGCACCTGAGTTCAATCCCCGGTACCAAAAAAAAAAAAAAAAAAAAAAAAACAGGCCATTAAATAAAAATCCTGTCAGCTTCCTGATTTTGCTCTTTATCTTTTATTCTCATTTTGAGAGAAGTGATAGCCCATCACTTGTTTAGGACAGTTCTCTGTGTGCTTTAGGTCATCCCCATGTGTTTACTTGGGAACCTGTCTTTTTCTTTTTTATTTATTTATTTATTTATTTTGTGGTACCGGGGATTGAACTCAGGGGCACTCGACCACTGAGTCACATCCCCAGACCTTTTTTTGTATTTTATTTAGAGACAGGGTCTCAGTGAGTTGCTAAGTGCCTCGCCACTGCTGAGGCTGGCTTTGAACTCGCGATCCTCCTGCCTCAGCCTCCCAAAGTGCTGGGATTACAGGCGTGCGCCACCGCGCCCGGCTTTTTATTTTAACTAGGGATTGAACCTAGAGGTGCTTTACCACTGAGCTACATCCCCAATGCTTTGTTGTTTATTTTGAGACAGGGTTTTGCTAAGTTGCTTAGGGCTTAAGTTGCTGAGACTGGCCTTGAACTTGCAATTCTCCTGCCTCAGCTTCCTGAGTCTGGCATGTACTACCTTAGTCAGTGGAACCTGTCATCTTAAAACCCTCCCTTACTAGGTGTGGTGACATACCTGGCGGATGAGGCTAGAGGATCACAAGTTCAAACCCAGTCTCAGCAAGTTCAAACCTTGTCTTAAAGTAAAAAATAAAAAGGGCTGGGGATGGGGCTCAGTGGTTAAGTGTTCCTGGGTTCAATCTCCCAGTACTCCCCACTCAAAAACAACTATAAAGTAAAAACCCTACCTCATCTTTTTGTTTCCAACTTGCTCCTCCCCATGTTAGTTTTTTTTTTATTTTATTATTATTTTTTTTTTTTGGTAGTTGTAGATGGACAACATGCCTTTATTTTATTTGCTTCATTTTTACATGGTGCTTAGGATTGACCCCAGTGTTTCATACAGGCTAGGCAAGTGCTCTGCCTCTGCGCTATAGCCCCAGCCCTTTTTTTTTGCATGTGATTTTTTTAACCACTAAGACTGTTGTTCTCTTTAAATCCATCAGTGACTTCCTTATTGTTAGATTCAACTGACACTGTGGTCTTTAGCCTCCTTAAAATTCCTGGAGCATCTGATCTCATAAACTGAACCCAGGACACATAGGTTTCTCAAACTGAACATATATACAAAATATAATTAATCACTGTTACTGGACAACTTAATTCTGTTCCTTTTTCCATACAACCCATCAACCACCATAGCTAATATATATATATATATATATTTTTTTTTTTTTTTGGTGTTGGGGATTGAACCCAGGGCCTCATACATGCGAGGCAAGCACTCTACCAACTGAGCTATATCCTCCACCCCGTAGTTAATATCTTGAATATTGGCCTTGATACTATTATCCCAGTATTTAGTTCCTTAACAAATTCTACCAGTTGATCTTCCTAAATAGTCTTCAGCTGTGTTCTGTCCTGTGCATTCCTTGCCATTGTTTCTGTTCTGACTGCCTGAATTACTGTAACAGCCTTTTGCCTAATCTTTCCACTTAGACCATCTCTCCCCACCCACCCCCATGGTGCTGGAGATTGAACCCAGGCCCTGGTATGTGCTGAGCAAGTGCTCTCTGCCACTGAGTATACCTCTAATCCCTCCACCTGGGTTGAGCTTCAGAATGAATATTTACCCATAGCATTTCACTGCTGTTACCTTGGGATAGATTTCAGACTCCTAGGTGTGATATGACCTTACTTCTGCCTGGTCTATTGAACTATTCCCAGTGAAGGTGATATGCTTCTTTGTATTTCACATGTTGCTCACTCAACTATCAATGTCTTTGATCTGTCCTGCCCTCCTCTCTACAAGCATATTACTGCTTTTTCATCCTTTCTGATCAGCTCTAGCTTGGATTTCCTGGAACATTTCCTGGGCCAGGCCTTTTGGATGTTCTCACTACATCCTCTGCTGTAACTTAGCACAGTACCATTGTGTGATACATTCACCACTAAACTGTATGCTTTTGGAAGAGTAGTTCAGTCCTCCTTTATAAACCCCAGAAAGTAACTTGGGTATGAGACTCCAATGGGAAGTGTTCAGTTGATGTGAAATGAATTGACCTGACTGAAAGTAGTCAGGTATTACTGTGGGTATGCAAGAGTGGAACACAGCTACTTAACTGGCACAATAAAAGGATTGCATTTATAATTTTTCCAAAGCCCTTTTCTTTTACTTATTTACGACTGGTATTATCAATTAGCTGTTCTGGTAGAAAACTTCTTTACAACTTGAAAACCTGCTCCTTTTTTCCCATAGGTATTTACATAAGGAATTTGCTGAGTCCTGGTCAGTTCCCAGGTTGGCTGAAGGTTTTGATGTCAGCACTGATGTTATCCGAAGGGTTTTAAAAAGTAAATTTGTACCCACTTTGGAACAGAAACTGAAGCAGGATCAAAAAGTCCTTAAGAAAACTGAGTTTGCCCACTCACACCAGCAGCTCCAGGACTCTAGAGATAACTTGAAGCCACTTGCTGCAGGCCACTCTGTATCAAGCTCTTTGCTGATGCCAGGGGATGAAGGTCAGCATCACAGCACAGCTTTGACAGTGATAGAGTCAAAAACTCACAGTACAAATGCACTGAGACAAAAGGGAAGGAATAAAGGAATCCAGGGCTTTAAGAAGGAAAACTTTGTGCCTGTCACTGCAGCCTTGGGTCATCAGAGAGAGCTGCATAAGTACTCCAGTGATTGTGTAGGCACCAGAAGGACTGACAGTAGTGGATTGCCAAGTGATGAGAAGCTGGAAATGTTGAAGACAGGGAAGCCAGGGAACCAGAACTTCAGCAGCAAAGTAGTGCAGAGGGGACGGGAGTTCTTTGACAGCAATGGGAACTTCCTGTACAGAATTTGAGTTGGGGCCTGGCTTGTGGAGATGCTATGTGAAACACAGCTGGACAGCTGCCAAGATTTTTGCATGTGGATATCCACTTTGGAATAGGAAGAATTGATGAGCCTGGAATATGGACAGAAAGTGCTGCTTGGTTATTCAAGCTTCTTGGATCACTGCTCCCAGTCTGACCCCTGTGTATCTTAAGTATTCTCCTTTTTGCTTAACTTCTATATATTGAAAATCAGTATTGTTTCTGTGATACTTGCAATAATATGTTTGGGAGGAAGTGAAAAGTTTGCTTTCTGACCTCATTTCCTTCTTGATCATTGAACACTAACAGTTTTTGAGCTAAGTAAATTGTTTCTTTTGTTTTCCTTTGGTGCAAAAATAAATTGTAACAGTTTGTGTTGCTTTGTGTCTCTGGAGTGACCCTTGGAGAGTGCTGGAATGGAAAAGGCAGAAGGGGAATGATTCCTTATTAAACATTGGAAGAGAGATGAGGAATCCCCATTAGAGGGCTCTGTGAGAAGTACCCTGCTCATTGATAGAATTTGGGGACAGGGGTACCCAGGGGCAATTTACCTCTGAGTTACATCCTCAGATTTTATTTTGAGACAGGGTCTCACTAAGTCACTTAGGGCCTCACGAAGTTGCTGAGGCTGGCCTTGAACTTGTGATCCTTCTGTCTCAGCCTCCTGAGTCACTGGGATTATAGGTGTGTGCTGCTGTGCCAGGCTCAGTGATGGATTTTGATAACCCAAAACTGGACATCTTTCAGTTGCTGGATTTTCTGAGAGAGGTTGGGAGTGGGAGTTTGACAAAAAAATGGAAAGCATGCAGAGGCTTAAGAGCCCCCAATATCAGCCGAGCAGGGTGGCATACATCTAATCCCAGCTCCTAGTGAGGCTGAGGCAGGAAAAAGCAAGTTTGAGACCAGCCTGGGCAAAGTTAACCTCATCTCAAAAATAAGAAAAGAGGGAGCTGGGTGCTGTGGCGCACGCCTGTAATCCCAGCACTTGGGAGGCTGAGGCAGGAGAATCACGAGTTCAAAGCCACCCTCAGCAATGGCGAGGCACTTAGCAACTCAGTGAGACCCTGTCTCTAATAAAATACAAAAAAGGGTTGGGGATGTGGTCCAGTGGTTGTCTGCCCCTGAGTTCAATCCCCGGTACAAAAAAAAAAAAAAAAACAGGGCTGGGGTTGTGGCTGAGTAGTAGAGTGCTTGCCTAGCACATGTGAGGCACTGGGTTCGATCTTCAGCACCACATAAAAATAAATAAAGGTGTCCATTTACAACTAAAAATAACATTTTAAAAGAAAAGGGTTAGGGATGTAGCTCAGAGTAAAGCTCTTGCCTAGCATGTGTGAGGCCCTGGGTCCAGACCCCAATACTGAAGAGTGAGGTCCCCGTCATAATTTCTAGCCACATTTTAAAGTTTACCTAGATTATATCTGATTTTTTCAGCTGACAACAGATTTCTACAAAGGTACCATGCAGTAGGCAAGAACAGATAATAGGCCTTTTTTACAAATAAGGAAATGGATATGATGGCTGCTGATAAGTGGTGGTTTTGGGACATGAACCCAGGTCACCTAAAATAGGAATATTCTATGATGTGGCATAGTTTCTATTAATTTACTGAATTTTTTTTTTTTTTTGTAATGGGGATTGAACACAGTGTGCTTCACAATTGAGCTGTATCTGCAACCCTTTTTTTGAGACAGGATCATTAAATTGCCACGGCAAACTTGGAATCCTGCTTCAACCTCCAAATAGCTGAGATTACAAATGTGTGCTACTGTACCTGGCCCATGAAAATCTTTTGCTTTAGAGACATTAGATGCTATTTGAATGTTGCAATTTTCATTCCTTTATCACTAAGCTATGCTTACAGCCCCACCCCCCACCTTTTTTTTTTTTTTTTTTTTTTTTTGATACCACGGATTGAACCCAGGGGCACTTTACCACTGAGCTACATTTCCAGCTCTTTGTGTTTTTTTGTTTTGTTTTGTTTTGAGGCAGGTTCTCCCTAGGTTGCTTACAGCCTTGCTAAGTTGCTGAGTGTCATGACACACAACTAAACCACTCAGGGTCACTCTAAGTGAATTTTGGCTGACTAAAGACAGACACAGAAAGTACCTTTTTGGGTTCAGTGACTGCTCCTCAGCCACAGCTCCCACAAGGGGGCAAGGCAGGCAAGAAAGAAGGAGCATGCCTTGAACCAGGTTTTATTGGGGAGAAGCCATTCAAATGAGGCCAAGGGGTCAGGTTTCAGGGGGTAGAGTCTATCTTCCTGATAGTGATGTCTTGCTGTCAGCAGACTGACATCTTGGAAGGTCACGCCCATCTTGTATTGTGTGATGATCAAAGGCAGAGTTAGTGAAAGGGACACATGTGCACAGCCCAGACAGAGCAGCAGCATCAGTCCAGTCCACTTTGTGCACTCAGAATGCTCACAGCTCACACACAAAGCCCATGGCTGGCTCGCCACAGCTGAGGCTGACTTAGGAGCTTGTGATCCTCTTGCCTCAACCTCCTGAGTCTGGGATTACAAGCATGGGCCACCATGCCCAGCTAGCCTTTTTTTTTTTTTTTTTTTTTTTTTAATTATTGTACACAATGCCTTTTATTTTTATGTATTTTTATGTGGTGCTGAGGATCGAACCCGGGCCGCGCACGTGCTAGGCGAGCGCTCTACCTATGAGCCACAACCCCAGCCCCCACCAGCTAGCCTTTTTTACCTTTTTGAGACGGTCTTTTTACACACAAGGCTTACAGTTTGCATCTCTTGCAAATCATCTCACTATTCGCTTTCCCCAGTGGTCTGTGGGAATCTACAAGTTCAAACTTAGATGTGTTTTTCATATACCTTCCCCCTGCACTCCCTTGCTCTAATCTGAAACCTTTTTTCCCCATACATGGAGCATGCCAATTTAGGCTTTTGCTCTTATTCATTCTTTGTCCCCAGATTCATGTGATTGACTTCTTGTCATTTAGGTCTCAAATCAGTAACCACTTCTTCGAGGGGCCTCCCCTGATCTCCAATCTAAAGCAGCTTCTTTAATACTTGTTATTACTACCCTGTTTAATTTTCTTCAGTGTCTGAAATTCTGTTATTATTATGTTGTTACCACTTATCGTCTCCTCCTCCCTATTTTACCTCATGAAGGTAAGAGACTTGTGTGTTCATTACTGTAGTCCCAGCCCCTAAATCTCAATATTGATTGAGTGAATGAAATGATTGGGGGACTTCTGAACAGTCAGTGTATGATGGTTGAAAAGCCTTGCCTTTTACTGTTGCCAGTTTACCCAATTGGAGCTCAGCCAGGGCAGGCCTCCTACTCTAGCCTATCAGTGTGTCTCAGATCCTAACTGATTGGTTTTAGGAAACTCCAGTTTCTTCTTCTTCTTCTTCTTCTTCTTTTTTTTTGAGGAAGGGGGGTGGTAACCAGGAATTTAAGCTAGGGGCAGTTAACCACTGAGCCACATCCCAGCCCCTTTTTTTAAACAAATTTTGAGACAGTGTTTTGCTAAGTTGCTTAGGAACCTCAGCCTCTCTAGTCACTGGAATTACAGGTGTGTGCCATCAACCTGCTTCAGGAAATTCCAGTTTCAGGGTTGCAGGAAACGGTCTCTGAGCCCAAGCTGTGACGTGGGATGGGGTATAATTCCAGTTCTGTGTTCACTGGGCTGGGGTCATGGGACTCCACAGACCCCTGTTCTCAGTCCTTTTACATGACAATAAAGAATATTAAGGCCACACCTGATGAGGTGGAACTACACTGTGGAGTACAGGTACAATGTGTCCAGTAGATGAAGCAACAGGTAACAAGGTTCTACCTGAGCTAGAGAGAAAGCAGCTGAAGGTAGGCGTTTTAGTCAGCTATTTTGCCACTGTGACTTAAGGACGTGACCAGCACAATTGTAGAAAAGGAAAAGTTTATTTGGGGGCTCACAGTTTCAGAGGTCTCAATCCACTGACAGCAGGCTCTGTATCTCAGGGCTCAAGGTGAGGCAGAACATCATGGCAGAAGAGCATGGTGGTGGGAAGCAGCTCACATGATGATCAGGAAGCAGAGTCAGTCTACTGACCAGATACAAAACATATACCCCAAAGCCATGCCCCCAATGCCCATCTCCTCCAGCCACACCCTACAAACCTTCAGTTACCGCTCAGTTAATCCCTAACAGGGGATTAATTTACTGATGATGGGTTAAGACACTCTACCCAATCATTTCTTCTCTGAACCTTCTTGCATTTTCTCACACATGAGCTATTGGGGGACACCTCACATCCAAACCATAATAGTGGGGTAGTTACCTCCCAGCAGCCTTTGGTCCAAGCTCAAGAGGATGGCAAACCACAACAAAAAAACTTGTGTCTCAGTGGTAGAGTGCTTACCTGACATGCACAAGGTCCTGGATTCAACTCCCAGCACCACAAAAACAAATAACTTGTCCCTTCACTGTAGAGAATATACACTTACCTGCTTTAAGGGACAACAGAAGTGAAGTTCACCATCTCAGGGCAGCCTCCAGTTCTATGCAGAGCTGAGATTCAAGCTAAAGGGAATGTGGGGGAAAGAAGCTCAGCATAAAATATTAGATGAGCTCCTAAAGTCCAGTATGAGCATAGCACTTTTCCAACATAAAAAGGTGGAAAATTAAGCTGGGTGCGGTGGCACACACCTGTAATCCGAGCACTTGGGAGGCTGAGGCAGGAGGATCATCGCGAGATCAAAGCCAGCCTCAGCAATGGCAAGGCACTTTGCAACTCAGTGAGACCCTGTCGCTAATAAAATACAAAAAAGGGCTGGGGATGTGGCCCAGTGGTCGAGTGCCCCTGAGTTCAATCCCTGGTGCCAAAAAAAAAAAAAAAAGTGGAAAATTAAAATGCAACGAACCACTGTTTACCCACCAGTTTTTTTGTTTTTTTTTTGGATGTGAGATTGAATCCAAGGTTTCATTCTGCTAATGCACTACATCACCAGCTTTAATAAATCGCCTACTATTCTGATAGTGCTGTCTCTCTTGGCAGTCCTACAGTTGAACTCAGGACCACTTTACCATTGACTGTGTCCCATCCCTTTTTATTTTTTACTTTTTGAGATTGTGTCCTTCTAAGTTGCCAGGTCCTCGAATTTGTCTTCCTCCTGCCTCAGCCTAAGTAGCTGGAATTACAGGCATGGGCCATCTTGCCCAGCGGATGTGGTGTCTTGATTTTTCCTAAATGACTTTTACAGTTAGTTTAGTATCCAAACAAGGTTCACACATTGTAACATTACATTTTATTGATAGGTCCCTTAAGTCCTGTATTTTAAATATGGTTGCTTTGATCCCTATATCTAAACATGTTCCTACTAATCTGTATGTTCTACAAACAGGTTGATATTAAAGTTTGATCAGATTCAGTTTTTGGCAGGATGTGATGCTCTGTACTTCGCATGCATCTCACCAGGGAATGATATGATGGAATGATTATTCAGAGTTTCAGATGGGTGTGGTGGCTCCCACCTCTAATCCCTCCCTACTTGGGAGGCTGAAACAGGAAGATTTCCAGCTAGGCAATTTACCAAGACCTGTCAAAAAGAAAAAATAACCTAGAACAAATAACAAAAACAAAAACTGGGGATGTAGCTCAATGGTAGAGTGTCCCTGGGTTCAATATCCAGTACTCCCCCACCCAATTTTTTTTTCAGAGAGTTCCAAGTATTGTCATCCTGATCCATCCCTCATATCTCTTTGTCACATGATTATTCCACGAGTGTGTGTGTGTGTGTGTAATTTACTTCCTGTGATGCTGGGGATGGAACCTAGAGCCTTTTGCATGCTAGACAATTGGCTCTACCACTGTGCTACTTCTTCAGCCCCTTATGTCTCTCAAAAACTTAAAAATAAATAAATAAATAAATACAGATCATTAACATCATTACCCTTCATAGTTTCCATCTTCCCAGCCAATTCCTATTCTCAAAGGCAATCACTTTTACAAAAACATTTTCACCATAGATTAGTTTTTCCCGATTTAGAACTTCATGTAAATAGCACCACAGACTTGTACTCTTGTCTTTATCTTCTTTCACTTATTCAGTTGTTGTTAATATATGGATATATCATTTTCCCAAAAAGGTCATTAACAAGTCAAAACTTAAATATTCAAAGGCCTCAGCTGGCAGGACTTGGTTTCCATTGGGCTGTAATGCCTACCTCTTTCTTTCTCTCTGCTGATAGGCATTTCCACACGTTTTGCCTCCCGCAGTCCCAAGCCACAGATGCCTATCTGGCGGCTAAATTTGTAATGTAGACTTGATTGACAGCTGAGACTCAAGTGATCCGTGCTCGGCAGACCGAGTTGGTTTAACTGAGCATGTACCAGCACGTAGTGCATGCCAGAAACTCTCCCCTGTGACTTGGAAGGCTGAGGCAGGCAAATCACAAATTCGAGGCCAGCCTGGGCAACTTTGCGAAAACCTATCTCAAAATAAAAAATGCTGCTTCCGGGCGCGGTGGCGCACGCCTGTAATCCCAGCACTTTTGGAGGCTGAGGCAGGAGAATCGCGAGTTCAAAGCCAGCCTCAGCAATGGCGAGGCACTTAGCAACTCAGTGAGACCCTGTCTCTAAATAAAATACAAAAAAAGGGCTGGGGATGTGACCCAGTGGTCGAGTGCCCCTGAGTTCAATCCCCGGTACCACAAAAAAAAAAAAAAAAAAAAAAAAAAAAAAAAAATGCTGGAGATGGGTTGGTAATATAGCTCAGTTGGTAGAGTTAGTGCCTCGCTTGCACAAGACCCTGGGTTCAATCCCCAACACCACACACATGAAAAAAGGCTGAGGATGTAGCCTTTTTAAACCTCAGAGTAAATTTAACATCGCTGAGTTCAATCTTCTGTACCAAAAAGAAAAGGAAATTGAGGACGTGCCCAAATCTTACTTGAGCGAGTCAGAAGAATTGGCTGTATCCTTAAAAATTAGTTAAATATATCATCATTTTATCCTAGGAACACGTTCCTCCGGCCAGAAAATGAAACTAGAAAGTTGACTCGTCGCCTACGGTACTCACTTGTACCTTCCCGGACGCCGTTCCCTTCCCAGTACGCTAAGCGCTGGGCAAGCGAACGGGACTTCCGGGAGGTCTAGGAAGTAGCTTCTTTTTCTGGGCGGAAGTGGATTTCTCTGGCAGCCGCAGAGTCTGTGCTAGTGTAAATTGGAATCCTACTGACAAACGGAATAGGTTAGGAAGGAACGGATCGCCACACTGTGACTACAGGTCTGAGACTAGGCGCCCGCCAGCCTGCGGCCGTCTGGCTGGGAGGCGGTCATTCATTTTTCGAGTGTGGCTGAGGAGCGAGGGCCCCTCCGGGGGCCTCTGCTCTGGTACTCCAGTCCCAGGCGAGCAGGATAGCCATCCTTTGCTCACCCTGAGTGGCTGCCGGCATTCTCAGAGCGGAAGGCGTCCGCTTCCTTCTACACCGGGGCACAGGTGTCCGCTGCCATGGCTTTTCCACATCGACCGGACGCCCCAGAGCTGCCTGACTTTTCCATGCTCAAGAGGCTGGCTCGAGACCAGCTCATCTATCTGCTGGAGCAGGTCAGTGCCCGTCACGCCCGGCACCTTTACTGCATGCACAGTTTAGCAGTTGCTGAGTCCCTTCGATCTTGTTCTTGGCCTTGAAACGTCTGCAGGTCCAAAATGGAGCAGACAGCAAAGAAAACGCGAGGGTAGTATGAGCTGCTTGAGACCTGGCCACAGAATTAATGGATTTTTTTTTTTTTTAAAACAGTCAAGGGAGATAACGCTTGTGCCAGGCATCACTGGGGATGGAAACACATCTTTGTCATTAGAGATCTTAGGCTTAGGCTGCAGCAGGAGACAGATGAAACAAATTGCTGCACGCAGGGTATCAGGTGGTAAAAGAGTGATAGATTGCCTGAAGTTCAGAGTAAGCGCTCATCTAGGTGGGATGATCTAGGAGTTTGGGGGAACTAGGGTATAAAGAATAAACGTATTTTCTTTAGAGAGTGAAGATTATTCTCCAGGCAGATGGACTGGTAGGAGCAAAGCTGAGGAACCAGGGAAGGGCAAGGCATGTCCAGAAAATAGAGATATCAGATGGTAGACATTAGGCAGCTACTGAATCCCCCATCCCATTTGTGGCTTGAACAATACTTGATTGTGATTATAGTAGTAATTTTTGGAGTGGGTAAGTGGACAACAGAATGCCAGTTAAGTGACCATAGGTGACCATAGATCAGACTTAAGTAATAAAGGGCCACACAAAGTTGGCTGCAGTGGGAATGAGGGGAAAATGATGGATTTGTAAGTCATAGTGAAAGAAGACGCAAGACTTACTGATTAGTTGTAAATAATGATGGAGAAGTAAAGTTTTTTTTTTGTTTTTTTTTTTGTTTTTGTGTGTGTGCCAGGGATTAAATTCAGGGGCACTTGACCACTGGGCCACATCCCACCCCTTTTTTGTATTTTATTAGAGACAGGGTGCCAAAGTCCAGCTTCAGCAGGGGTGTGGGTGTCATGGTGGGATGGTGAAGGAGTCCGCGAAAGTGGTGAAGAAATCAGCACACAGACACGAGAGTCAGAGACTGAAATCCCAATTTTTACTTTCTCATGACATGGTTTATATAGCATAACAAAGCTTTGAGGTTACATAAGAAGAAAGTTAAGAAAAATCACAGTCATAAAATTCAGGGAAGTAGCAACATCTGCTGATTACATTCCAGACATTTTGATCTCTTACCCAACATATTTCAAGGTCTTACACACTATCTGAATGCTTTGCATCTCTGCCAAACTTTATCTGTAACCAGTTTATGTCTGATTCATTCATTTCTCTGCACCACCTGTTTATCTGTCTGATTGAACTTAATTTTTCCTGCCTGGTTTTATAGCACTATTGTGTTTCTGCTTAAATTCATTTTCTATTAACTCTTAGTCCTAACTTAAGGTCAATAACGTCCTTTCTATGTCCAGGAGGGGAGTGTAGGAGGGGCTTTAGTTATTGTTCCTACAGGGGGAGAGGAGCGGGGTTGGAGTCTTAGGGCCTTGCAACGTAGCCATCCTAAGTTTATCAAAGAAAACTCTGTTTGGGACTTTGTACTTTCATATCTGAACTCAGAGTCCACCTCGCTGCAGTTTACATACGTAGTCTCATTCATCAGACTTAGTGGTCATATGAGCTGTAGAGAGAATTTCAGGAACAGAAAAGACAATGACAAATCATCCCAACATTATCTTTATGCCACATCTCCCTAGAGGATAATCGCCTTGTGTCATCCATCCTCGGAGAGCCTTGCTCATCCATAGGTCAAGAGAGAGATGTGGTAACAGGGTCTCACTGAATTGCAAAGTGCCTTGCCATTACTGAGGCTGGCTTTGAACTTTCGATCCTCCTGCCTCAGCCTCTCAAGTGCTGGGATTATAGGTGTGCGCCACCTCACCCGGCTTGGAGAAGTAATGTTGACTGAGATTTTTAACCTGGGTTATTAGGAAAATAATGCTGCTACTGTAATTGTATAACTAATTACTTCTTTCATTAGTTACTTGTGTTTCTTTTTCAAACTGTACCCAGCTTTATTAAAGATACTTTTCATAAACAATCATATTTCAGGCAAGATATGGACCGACAATATTTAACAGTATACAACAACTTTCACATTCCCTTCTTGGATGGACTACCAAAATCAAAAAACCACTATAAAACCCAATGAAGTCTTCATTTGATGTTCTTAATAGGGAAAGTTTAGAGTGAGGGTTGACATTCACATCTAGCATGTTGTTTAACAACTTTTCACACGCCAACCCTGACTTTCAGGAAATTAAGTGAAAATAGAAAAATTATTAATTTGAAGATCCACAATCTAGAAAGGGAATTGCTGCTCTTCTGAGGGACACTATTCTCAATGATGTCACTGGAAAGACCAGATTGCCCCACACTGGTAAAACCAAGTGTTGGGAATCAGGTCCCAACAGGTCTGAGTTAAGTCTATGCTGATGGCAGAGAGGGAGAGGAGGACATAAAGATGAATTTGAGTTTTTCCATACCATGAGGCGTTTGTGCTAAGGTGTCTATGTGTGCCAACATCAGGGAGTTCCTCCTCTTGGGAGCCAAGAGGAAGTCTCTCAGAATTAGCAGGGAAAGGTATTTTCCCCCACAGCAATCCAACTTTGGAGACATTCTACTAGTGATAGATGTTCCTTCCCTCCAAAACAACAATGAAGTGTTCTGTGTGCTAACAACATAGCTTACAAAAAAAAAAAAAAAAAAGTAAAGCAAAATTCTGCATTTTTATAAAACTTGATAAAAAATAGTATTTCAAACTGTACAGTCACTAGAAGTACACAGTTATCAAAAATGCACACATTTCACTTGGCATCTTCAGCACCTTCAGCTTTCTGTGCCTGGTCTGTTTTGGCATCTCCGTTTTCTGCAGGCTTATCCCCATCCTTGCTGGCGTCAGCTTTCCCCTTTTTCCCTTTTGGTACTTTCTTTCCCTTCTTTGCAGGGGCCTTTTTAGACTTGGGCTCTGGCTTTGGAGGAGTAGGTTTAGTAGACAGAAAAAAAAAAAAAATAGCGGCAGCAGTAGTTGTTATGCTTTGGATATGGGCTGGAGTAGCTTATCTTAGAGCTGGACTTGCGGCGTAAATCAAGTTTCACTTTTATCAACATAGAAAAGGTTAAGCCTTGTTACCAATTAAAAAGAAGTTATCTATTTTATAGCAAAAGAATCAATTAGTACAAGGGGAAGGCAAGCCGAAATCTTTGATTGCAGTTTTTAACTCTTTAACTAATTTAAAGGAAAGCGGCAGCGTGATAGTAAGGTCTGGGGCCTTTGGTTGATGGGGGCTGGCTGCCCGCTGGACTCGTCCTTGGGTTTTCTTTGCTGGGCCTCTTGAGCCAGTCTTTTCTTTGTCTCCGGCTGCTGCAGCTTCTCTTTTGCCGCCATCTGACCTGGGCCTTGAGGAGGGATAGGGGCCAGCAAATGGGGGGGGGGTCAAAGAAAAAGGGGGTACTCTGAACCTGGCCCATCTCTTTAGTGGCCAGGAATCCAACTGTCAGGAGAAGGAGGAATATGTTAATTAGATAAAAAAAGAAAGCGAATTAAATGGCGCGGATGCGGATTGGCGATATCATTACAACAGAAAGCAGCTGTCAGTGATCTTGCTGGTTGTAAGTTTGCCTCCTGTATAATTCCAAAAGGATGAAATAAATTTGATCTCAGATTGTTATTTCTTTTCTCTGTCAGGAGATTTATAGACCCGTCTTCCTCCAGATTGAAAATGGGGAAGACTTAGAGGAGTGAGAAAGAACAGTGACAGACCAATACCACGACTAGGCAAAAACGAAAACGAAAGTCCATTTAACATAAAACACAAACAGACAAACAGCACGCAAAATCAAAACTTCCTAGTTGGTACCTTGTCCACAAAAGCAAAAATTCCTGAGGGTAGCTTGCCCAACAGACCTCAAGAGGTTTTCCAAATGTGACACCAAGGTCACCCAAATGTGACATCAAAGTCACCCAAATGTGACACCAAGGTCACCCAAATGGATCAAGGGGACGTCTCCCGTGATCCTGCTGGGGATCCTATAGCGCGTCCGCCAGAATTCCACCAGCCCAAAACCAAAACCTGCAGGCAATCCAAACAGAACAGAGAAACGTGGCAATGCCTTGATGTTACTTAATGTTGCTATTATTAATGACTATGATCAGGCGTCTGGGTGGGCTTGGGGGATCCCGGACGAGCCCCCAAGATGTTGTGCCCCGCGGCTTGGGACCCCCAAGAAGACCACCAGAGTCCTTGGTCAATGTAAATAACAAAGAGTCATTTATTAGCAAGCTTGAGCTTGGTCCTCTGTGCACTCAGTAACTGGTGACGCTAAGAGGCCCCGAGCCCAGATTTAGCAAGGTTTTTATAATGAAATACATGCAAGTTAAGGGGGGGCTTTACAGAACTCTTTTGATTGGTTAGCATATAAAAGTCACATACAAAGCATTACTTTTGAGTTTTGGGTCAGCCTGACTGCTAGGGGAAGGGTGAACAGCCACCTGGTTTTGCAAGCTAGACAAAATAAGGAACAAGAATAAGTTTTGGGTCAGTCTGACTGCTAGGGGAAGGATAATTTTTCAAAAAACTGAGGACAGTTTTGGGAAAGACTTATGTTTACACAAGCGTTTGCATTTTTCACCTTTCAGTATGCCCCATAGTGCTAGCACAGTGATTTGCCCTTACTCACTGTTGAGTAAAAGACTCAATAAATGTCTGAGGAATTGAAAAGAGGTGCTTAAAGCACCTTGATTCGTTGACACATGCTTGGCTGCTGCTTGTTTTTTTTCCATTGACAGTTTGGGGAAGGTTCAGGGGGACAGTTGTCGGGGGAGTGGTTTGATTCTGAGAATTAACATAAATAGGAAGCCCCTGTCTTTGCATCATGCTTAGTCTTTGGCATTAACTTCCTAAAAAGACTTACTTGCCTTTCTCACATCTCCAATCCATTTTAACCATTGTTACTAGATTTTTATGATTAAAATTTCTGATTGGGATGCTTCAGTGCAAAAAAGTTTTCTGTTTTCCCTGATCCATAAAGGAGCATGTCATAACCTGTTATTGGAAGCCTTTATGCTCAATTCTAGGCAGCTGTTTCAGTATTATTCCTCACCATTATCCTATATCAGGATTTCTGAAGCTTGGTTCTATTGACATTCTGGGCTGGATAATTCTGAGTTGTAGCACTTGTCCCATTCATTGTAGAATGCTTAGCTTAGCAGCATCTCTGTCCTTACCTGTAAGATGCCAGTAACAGCCTCCACTTGGCGGCTGGCAACCAAAAAATGTGTCTGGACATTGTCAAATGTCTCTTTGGTGTTGCCGCCTGAAGCGCTTGGAGCAACGGAGCCGCAGAAAGAACTTCAGAGGCAAACTGGAGACAAACAGCTTTTTATTCTGATAACTTTTCTCTCTGGTTCTAACAACGACTAACACACGCCACACACACCAAAAAATGGCGCTGACCCGATCAGCAATTTCGGCCAAGTCACTCAAGATCCCGCAACAAGTCCCGTGAGACTACGGGAGGCGACAATGCCCAAATCTCCACGGCTCATAGTCAACCGCAATTCAAGCCAATCCCCAAACAGGGCTCCTGCACTTTGGTGGAGCAGAATTGTCCCTGATTGAGAATTTATGCCTTCCATGTACCCTATCAGTCCAACTGAATTGCTTGTTCTGCCCTTAACATTCAGTTTATTCTCTGTTCCTGGCTTTTGCTGGATTGCCTTTTTTGTTGTTTACTTTTTGTTTTTTGGTACTAGGGATAGAACCCAGGGTGCTTTATCACTGAGCCACATCCCCAGCCCTTTTTAATTTTTTATTTTGAGACAGGGTCTCATTAAGTTGATTAGGGCCTCACTAAGTTGCTGAGGCAGGCCTTGAACTTGTAATCCTTCTGGCTGAGCCTCCCAAGTTGCTGGGAATACAGTATGCACCACTGTGCCTGGCTGGATGACCCCCTTAAAACAACTTCCAAATCATTTGTCAAGACGTAGTTGAGAGGAAACTTCCAGTGATTTCCTCCTCCCTGTCACTGACTGAGACTTCTCCTTCCTCTAAACAGATGAGAGCCTCATCATTGGGAGTACAGGAGTACAGGAATCAGATGACAGAAATTGTGGGTGGGTGAGTGAGAAGGTGGCAGGGCAAACACTGTCCTTGTTTTCTAAGTTCTGTGTTGAACATGTGTTATTTTTGTAATTAGAAGAAAATTTATACTTGAAAATGTATTTAGCAGTTAGTTGAGGGGATTGCAGAAAGCAGGTGGAGTTTTGTTGTATTTGGCTTTGTTCAGCAGGAGACCAGGGGTTGTTGGGAGACAGAGTGGAGGAGGTAATGATGCAGACCAAAATCAACAGGCAGCAGGAAGGTTGAGTGACAAGGAGTTAACCTGAGAAAGAATATGGAATATCTTTCCAGAATAATTGACTATACAGAAAAATGTTACCTGGATATAAATAACAAATGAGATGCTGAGCTAGATGATGCCTGGTGTCCTTCCAACTCAGAGACCATCTGTATTTCTATTAAATGGGTGGCTGGATGAATTCTCAACTGAGGGGGCTTGTGTGACCTCTGAGTAACCTGACATACTGTGTTTCCTTCAGCTTCCTGGAAAAAAGGATTTGTTCATTGAGGCAGATCTTATGAGCCCTTTGGATCGAATTGCCAATGTATCCATACTGAAGGTACTGTCTGTTTTCCCAGGGAGGCTCTTTCCCCTCTTTCCTGTCTTTCCTCTTAAAGCAGTTTTTCTTTTGATGAACAGTACAAATTCCTGAAGAGTGACTGCCCTTACAGGGTGAAGATAGGGTAGCTGAATTGGGCTGACACAGGAATTGATGATGTTGGTTGTGTGTGTGTGTGTGTTTTTTTTTTAAATATTCATTTATTTACTTTAGTTGTACACAATGTCTTTTATGTGGTGCTGAGGATCGAACCTGGGTCACGCACGTGCTAGGCGAGCGCTCTACCGCTGAGCCACAAACCCAGCCCTGGTTGTGCTTTTGTATGTTCTATTTTTGTTTTTTCCATTGACAATTTGAGGAAGGTTCAGGGGGACAGTTGTCGGGGGAGTGGTTTAATTCTGAGAATTAACATAAATAGGAAGCCCCTGTCTTTGAATCATGCTTTGTGCTTTTCAAGCACTTTTATGTTCATTGTCTTTTTGGATTCTTCCCATAGCAACATGAAGTTGACAAGCTGTACAAGGTGGAGAACAAGCCAGCCCTCAGCTCCAATGAACAGTGAGTGTCTGCAAGTGTGTCTCACCTCAAAGTTAGGAGGTCCCAACATACACAGTGGCCATGCTTGTAATCCCAGTGACTCTGGAGGCTGAGGCAGGAGTATCACAAGCTGGAGACCAGTCTTAGCAGCTTAATGAGACCCTGTCTCAAAATAAAAAAGGATTGAGGATATTGTTAGCACATTTGCCTTTGACCTATCCTTGGCCTAGGTCTGGCACCATGGTGTCTATGATATGCTTCACATCCCTGAACTTTTATAATTCATGCTTAGACTATTGTTTAGCCTCTTTTTTTTTTTTTTTTTGGTACCGGGGATTGAACTCAGGGGCACTCGACTACTGGGCCACATCCCCAGCCCTTTTTGTATTGTATTAGAGACAGGGTCTCACTGAGTTGCTAAGTGCCTTGCCATTGCGGAAGCTGGTTTTGAACTCACGATCCTCCTGCCTCAGCCTCCCAAGTGCTGGGATTACAGGCATGTGCCACCTCACCCGGCTTGTTTAGCCTCTTAATGAGTCTTCTTTTCTACAGTTTCTCCCACTCTTGTCCTTTTCCCTCTCTAATCCCTATCACTATTTTATAGCCAGATTGATTCCTCTCCCAAAAATAATTTTAAAAATATTTTTTTAGTTGCAGATGGACACAACACCTTTATTTATTTATTTAATTTTATTTTTATAATTTTTAATATGTACAACTCATAGTGCATATATTTAGTATCTTTTTACATACAACTGTTTGTATACAAAGTATATTCGTACAATTCAGGTCTTCAATCATGCATTAAGGAAAATGATATCCGTCTCATTCAACCACCTTTTTTTTTTTTTTTCTTTTCTCCCCCTCCCTCCCCTATTTATTTATTTTTTATGTGGTGCTGGGGATCGAACCCCGTGTCTCACACATGCTAGGCAAGTACTCTACCCCTGAGCCACAACCCCAGCAACTTCCCAAAATAATTTTTACTGTACTCTTTCAAGAACCTTCCAGGCTTCCCATTATTTACATTATAGTCCAAATTGTACATCATAGATTCCAAAGCTGTCATTAGTGTGAACTTACATGCTGTCTCTCCAGCCTTTTTTTTCATGTGTCTCCTTCAAGCTTCTGTTGACACATGCTTCCACACATACCCCAGCTAGCTCTCTGCATATGCCTTCAACTTTTTTTTTTTCCCTTCACTTTTTTAACCACTCCATTTGTTTTGCCTGAATTTTTTTCCTTTTTTTTTTGGTACTGGGGATTGAACTCAGGAGCACTTGACCATGTGGCTGGGGCCACATCCCCAGCTTTTTTTTGTATTTTATTAGAGACAGGGTCTCACTGAGTTGCTAAGTGCCTCGCCATTGCTGAGGCTGGCTTTGAACTCGCAATCCTCCTGCCTCAGCCTCCCAAGTGCTGGGGTTACAGGCGTGCGCCACCATGCCCGGCCTCTTTTTTTTTTTTTTTTGCAGTACTGGGTAATAAACCCAGGGCACTCAGCCACTGCCCCACATCCCATGCTCTTTTAAAAAAATTTTTATTTTGAGACATCCTGCTAAATTGCCCAGATTGACCTGGATTTTGTGATCCTCCTGCCTCAGCCTCCCAAGTAGCTGGGGTTATAGATTTGTACCACTGTGTCTGGCTTACTCAGATTCTTCTAAACTGCTGTCATCAACTTCATCTTCATGATTTTTCTTTTTTTTTAATTTATTTTATTTTATTTTTTTGATACCAGGGATTGAACTCAGGGCACTCAACCACTGGGCCACATCCCCAGCCCTTTTTTGTGTTTATTAGAGACAGGGTCTCACTGAATTGCTAAGT
The DNA here is from genome assembly GCA_025594165.1 of Tamias sibiricus. Lineage (NCBI taxonomy): Eukaryota > Metazoa > Chordata > Mammalia > Rodentia > Sciuridae > Tamias > Tamias sibiricus. The sequence continues at coordinate 154,318,396 of CM046659.1, forward strand.
GCCTCACCATTGCTGAGGCTGGCTTTGAACTCTCGATCCTCCTGCCTCAGCCTCCCAAGTGCTGGGATTACAGGCGTGAGTCACCATGCCTGGCTTCATGATTTTTCTTCACCATTTTTTTTTCTTCCTTTTCTCTTATAGATTGTGCTTCTTGGTCAGACCTCGCATCAAGAATATGCGCTATATTGCCAGTGAGTATGCCATGGTACTATGTGTAACCAAGACCTAAGAAAGGGTGGGCAAGATTGAAGGGCCTTGTCCGTGAGGACCCTTTAATAGGAAGAGACTCATGTGAATTGGCCACGGCAGTTGTAGAGAATATCTCCTTCCTTGTTTTTGGTCTAACATATGGCCCATGACTTTCTGGGCTGCATTCCTTTTCTTTGTAGATCTTGTCAATGCTGATAAATTGGCTGGCCGAACTCGAAAATACAAAGTGATCTTCAGCCCTCAGAAGGTGAGTGTGGATCCTGGTAGGAGTGGGATATGATATCAAACAAGGTGACGACTGGGTGAGTAAGGGGCCAGTGCTGCTGTCTCTCTCAAATCAAATTATGTATGATTGAACCAATTACCTGTCACTGTCTTTTCATGAATGTATCCATGATTGTTAAGAAAAGTGTCTATCATCAAACTGCCCCAAATAGAGTATTGTGGAGTTGTGAGATGTAGCCTCTACATAGATTTCTTTAAATGAAAAGCTTTACATTTTTTAAATAGAACCTGCTATGTATCACTGCTAACAGAATCCTGTATAGTAATGGTTTCTAATGTTATGTCTTCTCTCTGTTATGGTCCAAAATGTTGTGATCTTCTCCCTATATCCCTTTAATGATAAATATAATAAATCACCAGTCTCCACACTCCCATATGTTGTACAACCCAAGGTATGTGGCTGGGCTGCCTTGGTTACTAGCACCACACCACCATTTTTTTTTGGCAGTGCTAGGGATTGAACCAGGTCCTCACATGCTAGGCAGGGACTGAGCTCCATCCATCCCTTTATATTTTTATTTTGAGACAGGGCCTTGCCCAGTTTCTTGTGATCATCCTGCCTTGGCCTTCTGAGCAGATGGTATTACAGTTGTAAAGGTGTACACCACCATGCCCAGCTCACCTTTTTTTTTTTTTTTTTTTTTTGATACTGGGGACTGAATGCAGGGGCAGTTGACTTTGAGCTATATCCCCAGCCATTTTTAATTTTTTATTTTGAGACATGGTCTTGTTAAATTGCTGAGGCTTGCCATGAACTTGCTATCCTCCTGTCTCAGTCTCCTACATCCCTGGGATTACAGGCATGTTCTACTGCACTCAGGTCCCCTTTACTTTTTTAAAAAATTTGTATAATAATTGTACATATTAACCAGGTGCAGTGGTGCATGCTGGTAGTCCCAGCTATTTGGGAAGCTGAGGCAAGAGGATCACTTGAGCCCAGGAGTTTGATGTCAGCATAGTGAGATTCTGTTGCAAGAAAGAAACAATTGTACACATTTCTGGAGGGAGAAAGCCTTCTCTTACAAAGGGAAGGAGGCTTAAATACCATTTTATTTTACCCCAACTTTGAGCAGCTGACGGTACCTTGCCCCATGCTCACATGGTGAGTTACCATAGCCAAACTGGGTTTCTTCAATAATTATAGTGTTTGAAGGTCCATCATAATATTTCTATTTCTTTTTTTCTTTTTCTTTTTCTTTCTTTCTTTCTTTTTTTTTTAGTTGTAGGTGAACACAGTACTTTATTTTATTTATGTGGTGCTAAGGATCAAACTCAAGGCCCCACACATGGGAGACGAGCACTCTACCGCTGAGCCATAACCCTAGCCCCAATTTCTATTTCTTTTTTTTTTTTTTTTTTCCTGATACCAGGGATTGAACTCAGGGGCACTTGACCACTGGGCCACATCCCCAGCCCTTTTTTGTATTTTATTAGAGACAGGGTCTCACTGAGTTGCTAAGTGCCTCGCCATTGCTGAGGCTGGCTTTGAACTCACGATCCTCCTGCCTCAGCCTCCCAAGTGCTGGGATTACAGGTGTGTGCCACCTCGCCTGGCTCCAGATTTCTATTTCTTAATTCCATTGAATTCCTATCCCCACCTGTACATCTGCTAGGTGCCTTGTAGATGTGTCCTCAATGTCAGTGTTTAACAGGAATAAAGTTCCAGGCCTTTACATTGTTAGCTGTAGGTCTGAGAAGCTCTACCAAGTAATGTATGCCACACTTACAGCAGGTAATAACTCAAGTTGAAAGGACAGGGATTTATTTCTTCTTAGTTTTTCTAAGAGAGTTCTAGAGAAAATTGAAGCAGTATCTAAAACTGAAGACTGTGAAGCTAGGCTATCTGGGTATGAATCTTCATTTTTAGCATTTGTTACCTGTGTGATCTTGGATAAGATACTTCACTACTTTGTGTCTCAGTTTCTTTATCTGTCAAATGGAATTGATAATGTTACCCCCTTTCCCCCTGGATTTAACCCAGGGACACTTTACTACTGAGCCACATCCCCAGCCCGTTTTATTTTGAGACAGGATCTTGCTAAGTTGCTTAGGGCCTTGCTAATTGCTGAGGCTGGCCTCGAACTTGCAATTCTCCTGCCTCAGCCTTCCGAGTTGTTGGAATTATAGGTGTGTGGGCTGGGGTTGTGGCTCAGTGGTAGAATGCTCGCCTAGCACATGCGCGTCCTGGGATCGATCCTCCTCAACACCATGTGAAAATAAATAAATAAAACAAAGGTATTGTGTCCAACTATAAAAAAAAATTAAAAATAATTATAGGTGTGCACTATCACGCCTTCCTAGTACTTCTTTTAATTTAAGTGAGGTAATTTTCAGAAAATAAATTTAAAACCCTGTGGAATCATACTTCTGTATGGTTTTCTCATGACATAAGAGGAATAAGAAGAAAGAGCCAGTGATGTTCCTTGAAGTTTCTTTGAAAATTGATAGAGTAGTCTGACAAATACTTAGCCTGCTTATGAATACAAGTATATATAGTAACACTATTATCAGGGCAAGAAATTATTAAATAAGACAACCTATAAGAATCATAGGTTAGCCGGGCGCAGTGGCACACGCCTGTAATCCCAGCACTTGGGAGGCTGAGGCAGGAGGATCGCGAGTTCAAAGCCAGCCTCAGCAATGGCGAGGCATTTAGCAACTCAGTGAGACCCAGTCTCTAATAAAATACAAAAAAGGGCTGGGGATGTGGCCCAGTGGTTGAGTGCCCCTGAGTTCAATCCCCGGTACAAAAACAAAACAAAACAAAAAAAGAATCGTAGGTTAGACATCAATATACCAATTGCACGGAAAAAAAACTCAAATGGTATGAAAATACTTTTATGTAAAACCAATGACTTGGGAAACTATGTTTTTTATATGTAATATGAAAGGAATTGCACTCTGCAAGCACGTATAACAAATTAAATTTGAAAATAAGTTTAGCCGGGCGCGGTGGCGCACGCCTATAATCCCAGCACTTTGGGAGGCTGAGGCAGGAGGATCGCGAGTTCAAAGCCAGCCTCAGCAATGGCGAGGCACTTAGCAACTCAGTGAGACCCTGTCTCTAATAAAAACCAAAAAAAGGTCTGGGGATGTGGCCCAGTGGTCGAGTGCCTCTGAGTTCAATCCCTGGTACCAAAAAAAAAAAAAGAAAGAAAATAAGTTTAAAAAAGAAAAAAATTTTTTGTTTTACTGGTAGATGGACAAAAAATAAAATAAAAGAATCATAGGTTAGGGCTGGGGCTATGGCTCAGTGGTAGAGTGCTCGTCTTGCATGTGTGAGGCCCTGGGTTCAATCCTCAGCACTACATAAATAAAATAAAGGTACTGTGTCCTACTTCAACTAAAAAAAATACACACACACACACATAATATATTAAGAAAAAAAGAATCATAGGTTAATTTTAAATGTTATTTAAAAAGCCATGGTCAATATTTTTCAGTGTTTGGGGTTTTATAAAATTCCCTCCACTGTTTTTTTTCTCCAAATTATACTTTTATTTGTATTAACAGGGAATAGAACAAGTTGTTAATAGTTTCAAATAAGTCTTCAAGCAGGCATGGTAGCATATTCCTGTAATCCCTGTAGCTCAAGAGGCTGAGGTAGGAGGATTGCGGGTTTGAGGCTAGCCTTGGCACTTACTTCTCACCTACATCCTGCACGGATGAGAGAAAGGGTTCCCCTCCGAGGGATGGGCTGGCTGAGAAATAAAAGCTGGAAAAGTAGTACTACGAAACAACCACAGGATGCAGAAATATAGGTTCAGAATTGGGGCAGCAACAGGCCAAGCTGACCAGACAAGCTATAGCTTCTGACAAAGAACAGAGCCCATGCCCAGTTTATTTATATTGGAACAGATCAAAGAGATCTGTTTGATCTTCGCCAGGGCTGGGGTTGTAGCTCAGTGGTAGAGTGCTTGCCTTGCATATATGAATCACTGGGTTCAATCCTCAGTACCACATTAAAATAAATTAATTAAATAAAAGTATTGTGTCCATCTACAACTAAAAAACAATTAAGGAAAAAAAAAAGTTCTTTGCCAAACAGAATAGAGGTGGGGCAGATAGGCTGCTCACTTTCTAACAGGTCATGTCCATTTCCGGTGCTGTATGGGACCTCTTGGCCGAGCTGAGGGGGAGTTCACATATAATGGGTGGTCTTAATGGCAGGATTGCCACTATAAGTTCCCAATTACCAAATCTACTTCCTCACTGGCTTTAATGCTGAAATGGTCCTCACACATTTTATGGGTGGCTTCCTGTACTTAGTGAAATCCTGTCTCAAAAATAAAATAAAAAGGATTGGGAGTGTCAGTGATAGAGCACCCCTGGGTTCAATCCCCAGTATCATCACCAATTTTTCAAAAGGTCTTCAAATTATACAGAAAAACAAAATTGGTACTTTTGTGAATATTCTCCATGTAACACTCTATCAAAACTTTTAGGCCAGGCTCAGTGGCACATGCCCATAATCTTTTTTTTTTTTTTTTTTTTTTTGTGGTACCGGGGATTGAACTCAGGGGCACTTAACCACTGGGCCACATCCCCAGCCCTTTTTTATATTTTTATTTAGAGACAGGGTCTCACTGAGTTGCTAAGTGCCTCGCCATTGCTGAGGCTGGCTTTGAACTCGCGATCCTCCTGTCTCAGCCTCCCAAAGTGCTGGGATTACAGGCGTGCGCCACCACGCCTGGCAACATGCCCATAATCTTAGCAGCTTGGGAGGCTGAGGCAGGAGGATTGTGAGTTCAAAGCCAGCTTCAAAAAAAAAAACAACAACAACAACAACAAGGTCCTAAGCAATTCAGTGAGGCCCTGTCTCTAAATAAAATACAAAAAAAAGGGCTGGGGATGTAGCTCAGTGGTTAAGTGTCCCCTAGTTCAATCCTGGTGCCCCCCCCCCAAAAAAAAAAAGTTTTATATCTCCCTCAGTAGCTGTTGGGAAATTGGGCCTCTCTGAGTCTGCCTTTGTTAGTGACTAGGACTGGCAGATTTCAGACTGAGCTCTCAAGTTCATAGTAAGCACTGAAAGTTAAAAAGCAAGACTGTAGATTTTAGCTTACTGGCAGAAATGAGTGAGAGATGAACAGGGTTCTTCTGTGTAACAGTGAAATAAGGAACACATAGCATGAATCTTTACCTCATGGAGCGATCATGAGGTTGAAGACAGAAGATCCTTGCAAAACACTAATAACAACACCTAGTACATGTTAGGTGCTTAATCTCAATCAGCTTTTTTTTTTTTTTTTAATTGTATTTTTAGAGACAGGGTCTCACTGAGTTGCTAAGTGCCTCGCCATTGCTGAGGCTGGCTTTGAATTCGCGATCCTCCTGCCTCAGCCTCCCAAGTGCTGGGATTACAGGCGTGCGCCACCACGCCCAGTTTTAATTATTTGTGCTCTTTTTTAAAAAAATATTTATTTATTTTTTAAATATTTATTTATTTGCTTTTAGTTGTACACAATACATTTTTACGTGGTGCTGAAGTTCGAACCCGAGCTGCACACGTGCTAGGCGAGCGCTCTACCGCTGAGCCACAACCCCAGCCCCAAATATTTATTTTTATTTATTTAGTTGTACACAATGCCTTCATTTTTATGTGGTGCTGAGGATCGAACCCGGGCCGCACACGTGCTAGGTGAGCACTTTACCCCTGAGCCACAATCCCAGCCCCTCAATCAGCTATTATTAGTGTCATCATCATTGTCAGATGTAAGTGCCCTCTGTATTCTTCCCAATTATCTCCAAATTTTTACCCTTTACCTACTTGTCTCAAAGGAGGAAGAGATGCTGGCCCTTTCTGAGATCAGCTGAATTGTTTCAGCTAAGTGCTGGCCACATCCATGCCTGCCTTTTCCATTATCTTACTTCATCAGCTTGATTCTCTTCTGTCTTCCCTGTCAACCCTTTCCAAACACCCACCCCACTCTGCCTCTTCGCCCAAGCCTGGGATTGCCTTTTTTTCATAGATAGACTTCTGTGCCGAACGATCTGCCTTCAGGCTTCTGCTTCCTCATCTCCATCTACATCTTTCCATCTAGGTTACGATCTCAGTGGTCAAATGTAGTTGTCTCTCTCTCTCCGGCCCCCCCTTCTCTTTGGTACTGGGGATCAAATCCAGGGGAACTTTACCCAACCCCTTTCATTTTTTTTTTTAAATTTATTTTGAGACAATGTTTTGCTAAGTTGTGATCCTCCTACCTCAGCCTCCCAAGTCACTGGGGTTACAGGTGTGTGCCACTGTACCCAGCAGTAGTGTCTCTTTGATGTTCATCCTACTTAAAATGTCTGGCATTTGACATTATTGCCCATTCTTCCTTGAAGAGCTAGCTGTCTTGCTGTTAGTGCTATTTCTCCTGCTCCTGCCTAAATTTTTGTTTGTTTGTTTGTTTTAGTTGTTGTTTTGTTTTGTTTTTGTTTTGTTTTGTTTTTGTTTTTGTGTTTTGGAAGTACTGGGATTGCCTTGTACACAAGAGGCAAGTACTCTATCACTGAGCTACACTCTCGGCCCTTTTTAAATTTTTATTTTGAGACAGGTTCTCACTGAGTTAGCAAGGCTGACCTGGAATTTGTGATCCTTCTGCGTCAGCCTCCTGAGAAAGCCAGGAGCCAGCTTTCATTAGAAAGCCAGTCTCCTGAGCTGGAATTACAGGTGTGTGCAGTGTGACAAGCACCAGCACCTCCATGATTTTTAGAGCAATTTTATGCCACTATTCCCAGCTCTGTCTGTGTAGCTCACCCTTCGAATACAACTGAAATACCTTCTTTTTTGTAAAGCTTCTCTAGTCTCTTAGGGAGGTAAAACAAGAAGAAACAAAACCTAGTTTGCTTAATACACAAATAAAGTGGATGAAAAAGAAATGAGTGTTGGCTAGATGATTCCAGTGGTCCATTCTAGAGAAGTATCTGAATTCTTTTGTCTTTTTCACTAGGTTCAGTAATTTTTTTTACCTCATCAGTGACTGTCTTAGTCTATTTTCTGTTACTATAATGAAATACCTGAGACTCCATAACTTATAAAGAGAGAGATTTATTTGGGATTAGGGTTCTAGAGGTCTGAGACTGATAGGCTTCATCTGGTGATGGCCTTCTTCCTGACAGAGTCCTGAGACAGTATAGGACATCACATGTTAAGTGATGGGAAGCTAACCACTGAGCTACATCCCAGCCTTTTTCATTTTAAGACCTGGTCTTGCTAAATTGCTTAGGGTCTTGCTAAGTTGCTGAAGCTTGCAATATGACTCAGCCTCCAGAGTCACTGGGATTATAAGTGTCTCTCTCTCTCTCTCTTCTTATAAAGCCACCAGGAATCAAGCATGAGAGCTCCACTCTGATTTTATCTAATCCTCACTGATTCCCAAAGATCCAATTCAAAACACCATAGTTGGATTAAGTTTCCACATTCTTAATACCTTACAGCAGGGATTAAATATCAATCCAGAGGGCTGGGAGTATAGCTCAGCAGTAGAGTGTTGCCTAGCATACACAAGGCTCAGAGTTCAATCCCCAGTATCACACACACACAGATAAATCTACCTACCTACATACCTATGAACTCTTGGGGGCATAATCATATGCCCCCAAACTGTTGCAGTGATTATAGAGGAACTCTAGAGAAATGGAAAGAACAGAAGAAAATGGTTACTAATTAAAGTCCTTTTTTCTTTCAGTTTTATGCATGTGAGATGGTGCTTGAGGAAGAGGGAATCTATGGAGGTGAGAGGAGATGAATGTGAGTGGAAGGGGAGAGAGAACATGTAGAAGAAAGAAATCAGATGTCATCCCTCTCCCAGCTCCTCCTTCTACTGGTGTTATTCCTGTTGGTTTAATGGGAGGAGAGGCTCTGAAAATGGGAGTGGGAATAGGACCCCAACTGAGAACACTAAAGGGATGCCAGTGCTTAGAGTTGGAAATGACCAGTTGCTGTATTTTCATCTTCTAAGACTTCCACCTCTGTGTAGTCTTCATTTCATTCTTTATGCAGCCTGGACCTGACCACACTCCTCCCTGCTGAAAATCCTGCAGTGTTCATTAGAAAGCAAGACTCCTCAACACAGTCTCTTCTGCTCCTATAGTGAAACTCTTCCTGTCCCTTGAGCTGCATCATGTGCTGCTCCTTTTTCCTGTCTTCTCTCCAGCCATGGAGACTTTACACATGCTTTTCCAGTTGCCTAGAATCTTCTCCACCCTTTGAGTTTTTGCTTACACAAATTTATTTATTTATTTGAGACATGATTTCATTGAGTTGCCCAGGCTGGCCTTAAGCTTGCAATCTTCTTGCCTTATCCTCCCAAGTAGTGCCTACACAAATATTACTCAAATTCTAAGCTTGATTATTGCAAGTTTGAGGCCAGCTTCAGCAATTTAGTGAGACCCTGCCTCAAAAATGAAAAAAAAAACTAAAAAGGGCTGGGGGTGTGGCTCCATGGTTAAGCACCCCTGAAAATATCCAGTACCAAAAAAAAAAAAAAAAAGTGTACAAAATTCTAAGCTTGATTGTCACTTTTGTTTTGTTGTGTTTTTTTTTTTAAACTCAGGATTGAAGGATTGAACCCAGGGGCACTCTATCACTGAGCTACATTTCCAGCTCTTTTAATTTTTAATTTTTTTTTTTTTTTTTTTTTTTTTTGTACTGGGGATTGAACTCAGGGGCACTCGACCACTGGGTCACATCCCTAGCCCTTTTTTGTATTTTATTTAGAGACAGGGTCTCACTGAGTTGCTAAGTGCCTCGCCATTGCTGAGGCTGGCTTTGAACTCGTGATCCTCCTGCCTCAGCCTCCCAAAGTGCTGGGATTACAGGCGTGTGCCACTGCGCCCGGCTAATTTTTAATTTTGAGGCTGGGTCTTGCTAGGTTGCTTAGGACCTCATTAAGTTCTCAAGGTTGGCCTTACCTTGAAATCCTTCTGCCTCAACCTCTCCAATCACTGGGGTTACAGCATGCACCTCCATGCCTGGGTCTGATTGTCACTTTGGTTTTGTAGGCAAGTCTTTCACTTACCCTTAGTTGTATTTAGATCCCTATAATATTTCTGGTCAAGGCTTGCTGTTTTGTGCTGGAAATTAAACCCAGGGCTTCATGTGTGCTAACTTGCACTGTACCACTGAGCTACCCCTAACTCAAGGCTTGGTGTTTTGTTTCTCTGGTGCACAAATTAAGTATCTTGTGTCATAATTTGTTTGCTTCATTTTCCCTCAAACACATAGTAAGCTCTAGAAGACTGGGAGTGGGTCCATTTTCTTCACTGCTCTCTGTTTGGTGCTTAGCATTGTCCTATACGTATATGGATTTCAGTAAATGCTTGCTGAATAGTGAATAAGTGAATCAGTATTTTCTCAGCACTTGTGGTCAGCCCTTTAATAAAAGTCCACAACTTACAATACTGTATTGTAGGCTGCAGTATACATGTCTCCTCTTATTACCAGACTGTGAGCTCTTTAAGGGGAGGAACTATTTCTTATTCTGTGATTCTAGTGCTACATCTAGTACCTGGCATGTGGCAGGCACTCAAATATTTGTTTCATGACTGTGACAAATCATCATTTTAACATGGAGCTAAGTACCTTTTGTAGAAAGGCTGATGTCCTCTGTCTTCATAGATGTAAGCTGTGATGAATGGGCCTTCTCTTTGCTGCCTCTCGATGTGGATCTGCTGAGCATGGAACTGCCAGAATTTTTCAGGGACTATTTCCTGGTAAATGGCAAGCCCTTGATTCTTGGCACCAAGGAATTGGGACAAATATGGGGTCCTGTGGGCTAGAAACACTGACTTAACCTTTGTCCAGCACATTATTTATCACAAGTGATAGTGATTTGGTGATTCATGGCTATTTATAGGTTGATCTGGATGGGACTTCCTTTGGGGTCAACAAAATTAACTCTTCCAAGCATTACCCAGACCCTGCCATCCTGCTCGGGGGCTTCTAGGGCTAGCAGTTCTGTAGGTGGGCCTGTTAGGTTGATTTGTGGCCCATGTGAACCCTGTAGGAAGGAGACCAGCGTTGGACCAACACTGTGGCTCAGGCGTTGCACCTTCTCAGCACTCTCTATGGATCTTTTCCAAACTGCTATGGAGTTGGCAGATGTGCCAGAGTAAGAGCCCTAGTAGTACTGTTTTTCCTATAGTCCCTGTTTCCCTTGTTCTCTGTCTTGTACCCATATCACACAGGCATGTGTGATATGAGGTATATTCCTACCTTGTTTTTATATTCCAGAATAGTTTCCCAGAAAAGAGAATTTGTGTGGCTAACAGAAAGGCAAAATGCAGGGCCCGAGTGTTGTATTCCTAAATCTTTTTTTTAATCTCAAGGGCAGGTTAACATTTGTTCTTCTTTGGTATGGGGTGGGGCAGGGAAGGATAGCAACAGCTAAGAGTAGAATAGGTTCACATTGTTCATTATTAGCTCCCTTCTTGGGCACAAGATGAAGTATCACATAAAAGAGGTTGGCTTTTGTAGGTTTGGGGCTATAGTAGGGATTTAAACACAAAATTAAGAATGTCAAAATGCATTGCATTGTGCACTACTAAAGTAAATAAATAAATATTAAAAAAAAAAAAAAAAAAAGAATGTCTTGGTTTCTCACAGATGTCATATGAACTATGGAGGAAACTGGAAGAGGAGGAGGATAGTGAAACCAAAGGCCGAAGGCCAGAGATTGGTCATATCTTTCTCCTGGACAGAGGTAAATTATGCTCAGCACTCCTTGCATCTTTGGCCCCTAGACACAGTAATATATGCAAACTGTGGTGACAGAGTTAGAATCCTAAAGTTAGGACCGTGAATTCCTATGTCGAATTCCACTTGGGCCCTATGGTACTTGAGCTAATATTAAGCTGGGTCAGAGGGGCCTACATGGTCAGGATCTTGGTTTCAGACATGGACTTTGTGACAGCACTTTGCTCCCAAGTTGTTTACGAGGGCCTGGTAGACGACACCTTCCGCATCAAATGTGGTAAGTGCCATCCATCGTCATGGTGGAAGTGGTTATCAGCCTGTGGTGCCTCCCATAGTGGAGCAGGGCTTATGGGAGAGACCTGATTCTGTGTGCACAGCTGGGACATCTTTACCAGCAGTTCAGGAAAGGGTAAGAGAAGGCCCTTCCTTCTGTTCTCAAAGGAAGTGTGGACTTTGGCCCAGAAGTCACATCCTCTGACAAAAGCCTGAAGGTGCTACTCAATGCTGAGGACAAGGTGAGCGTGTGGGTACTAGCAGTGGATTTACTTAGGGCCACTGCTTATACAAGGCTCAGGGCCAGCTCTGAGTCGGGTGGCTAAGGTCACAGGAGAAAGGGTTTCCCCACTAGCTAAGAAACATACTCAGAGCACAGGGTAGGTACTTGATGTCCACTTATTGATTCAAGCTCAATACTTTTTTTTTACAAAGCCTTTTCATGAACCCATTGATTTTTTTTTTCTTTTTTGTTTTTAATTGTTGATAGACCTTTATTTTATTTATTTATATCTGGTGCTGAGAACAGAACCCAGTGCCTCACACATGCCAGGCTGAGCCACAGCCATAGCCCTCCAGCTCAGTACTTCTGAGCATTCTTCCTGAACTATCATTTTCTTTTCTTTTTTAAAAAATATTTATTTTTTAGTTTTAGGTGGGCACAATATATTTATTTTATTTTTACATGGTACTGAGGATTGAACCAGTGCCTCACTCATGCTAGGCGAGCACTCTACCACTGAGCCACAACCCCAGCCCTGAACTGCTATTTTTTTGACAAAGTAGGAAGATACTATGGTTCTGACATAGTAAATTGTTCATTTTGTTCCCCTCACAGGTATTTAATGAGATTCGTAATGAGCACTTCTCCAATGTGTTTGGCTTCTTGAGCCAGAAGGCCCGGAACTTGCAGGCCCAGTATGATGTGAGGCTCTAAGCCCTGCTTCTCTGTTTTGTTTCCTCAGTGTCTCGCAAGGCTGCTGTCTTCTGGCTCTCCTTCTTCTGGCAGGACCCCATTTCTTCTCCTGAGGGAGACTGAGGGAGGGTGGTGGTTTTACCTGTCTGAGATCAGGGGTATTAACCTTATGGGGTTGTTCCCACAGCGCCGAAGAGGCATGGATATCAAGCAAATGAAGAACTTTGTGTCCCAGGAGCTCAAAGGACTGAAACAGGAGCACCGTCTGCTAAGCCTTCGTAGGTACCAGCATGGAGGTGCTAGGGGAAGTGAATCCATATTCCCCAGGGGAATGCTGCAGAGGGGCCATTGCTTCCCAGGAGGAGATCCCTGTTTGTCTGGCAAATAATGGTCTCATTGGTCTACAGTGGGAAGAAGTACTTCTGGATTTTGCCTTCAGAGGTTTTTATCATTTTGTTCAATAAAGGGACATCCATCTAGAACCAGAAATATGTCAGCTCCCTTTTGTCCTCTGCAGATATTGGGGCCTGTGAATCCATCATGAAGAAGAAAACCAAGCAGGATTTCCAGGAGCTAATCAAGACCGAGCATGGTAACTACAACAGCCTGTTTTTATGCTACTTCTTGTGCCCCAGCTTCCTGTAAAAGATGATCTCTGGCTCTTTCCAGCTAATGCTGGCTGTGTGGAAAGCTGATTCCTGCTAGAAATCCTGGGGGTCCTTTAACCGACCCCAAGAATAGAGAAAGAGATGAGGAGACAGATGTCTGTTAGCATTGATGGCAATAGCTGAGCTGATCCCCAGTAATGGGCTTTCCTCTTATTACTCATAGCTCTGCTAGAGGGGTTCAACATTCGGGAGAGCACCAACTACATTGAAGAACACATAGACCGGCAGGTGAACAGCAGAGGGCTGGGGAGGTTGGGAATGGTGTTTAGAGGTGGGGTTCCTTAAGCAGAAAGAAATATTATTATGCATTAAGAAACTTCTGTTCTCACCAACTCTTTTTTTTCTTGTGCAGGTGTCACCTATAGAAAGCCTTCGCCTCATGTGCCTTTTGTCCATCACTGAGAATGGTGAGCCCAAAAGATCAAAGATGAGAAGACAAGGCTGAGAAATATGCTTCATGAAGAGAAGAAGTAATTTTGAAAGACAGGCTAGGCTAGGTGGTGTACACCTGTAATCCCAGTTACCTAGGAGGCTGAGGCGGGAGGATCACGAGTTCAAAGCCAGCCTCAGCAAAAGTGAGGTGATAAGCAACTCAGCAAGACCCTGTCTCTAAATAAAATACAAAATAGGGCTGGGGATGTGGCTCAGTGGTTGAGTACCACTGAGTTCAATCCCAGATACCCCCGAAAAATAAATAAATAAATAGGGCTGGGCATGTAACTTGGTGGTCAAGTCCCCCTGGGTTCAATCCCCAGTGCCCCTCCAAAAACAAAAAAAAAAAAAAACCCACGGTTTTTGTTTTGGTTAAATTATTACCAGGTTATAAGGCAATTTATTGTTCCAGCCCTAACCAGGACCATCTCTAGACCACCATAGAACAATGCTCATCAGATTTTAGGACTGCAGAGGCGCAGAGCCAAGTGGCCTTCCTCATCATTCTATCTGACCATCTGTCTTCAACAAGGTTTCTATGATAAAAATATGTCCTAGGAAAAAGGGTCAGCCAACTAATTTCATGAACATTTCCAAAAACCCAGATTATGCAACTTTTCATGACAACAGTCTTTACTGTTGAAGTGTTCCAGTTAGTCAATATTCCTTAAGGTTTTTTTCTACCCAGAAAGATATTGCTTATTCTAAATCTCCTTTGTTGTAGTTGGAAGTTCATTTCTTATATCTATAGAGAAAAGCATTTGAGACCAAATTTTTGGAACTAATTTTTACACTTTATGTTTCTCAGTAGCTATAAAGCAGTTCAAGGAGAACTGCCCCTTAGCTGCAAAGAAATGTGTGAAAAAAAGTCCCATCTCCTTCCTGCCACATCCTATCACCCCCAATTACCATTAACATTAGTTCCAGTGTTCCCTCAACACCCTTGTGGTTCAGAGCTCTTCCTAGGATGCTCAGACCCAGGCTTTATGTATCAATAAATAAGCTTAAATTTAGCAGTAATTTTACAGTTATATCCTTTGTAAGGTTAACATCCTTTACTGCATCTTTTTTCCTGATTAAGGTGCTGGTTTGTTGGCTCCACATCTCCAGGGTACCTCAGCTAACCTCTTTCTTATTTTCCTCTCCCTTAGGTTTGATCCCCAAGGATTACCGATCTCTGAAAACACAATATCTGCAAGTAAGGCCTGGAGAGTATATTCTTTTTTTTTTTTTTTTTTTGGTACCGGGGATTGAACTCAGGGGCACTCGACCACTGGGCCACATCCCCAGGCCTTTTTAGTATTTTATTAGAGACATGGTCTCATTGAATTGCTAAGTGCCTCACCATTGTTGATGGCTGGCTTTGAACTCGTGATCCTCCTGCCTCAGCCTCCCAAGTGCTGGGATTGCAGGTGTGTGCCACCACACCCGGCAAGAGTGTATTCTTTTCTTTTTTTTTTTTTTTTAAATATTTATTTATTTGCTTTAGTTGTACACAATGCAATGCATTTATGTTTATGAGGTGCTGAGGATTGAACCCGGGCCGCGCACGTGCCAGGCGAATGCTCTACCACTGAGCCACAACCCCAGCCCCAAGAGTGTATTCTTAAGGGAAGCTGGTATTGGGCAGTTGTCAGGCATTTTTGAAGGAGGCACAGGGAAAATATGGCCCCCTCCCTGTTCCCATCCCATTTGCATTCTAACCTCCCTCTTAGAGGTACTAGGGAGTGTACCTTTTCAGCATACCAACACTCCTCTTTGGTAGGTAGTGACAGGAGAATTTATACAATTCAGCATTTGAACCCAGTGGGGAATTCTTTCTCCTGGAAATGTCCCTCACTTAGCACCTTGTGAACCATTGATTCACCTTGCTTTTCTGGTCTTTTTCATGTCTTTACCTGTGAAGCCTTTCCTACCATTTTTACCTCCATAGATTTCTCTAATAGTTTCATGCTTCTTCCTATTCCTCTTCTTTTTTTTTTTTTTTTTTTTTTTTTTTTTTTTTTTTTCTTCCTATTCCTCTTCTTTTTTTTTTTTTTTTTTTTTTTTTTTTTTTTTTTTTTTTTTGTGGGTACTGGGGATTGAACTCAGGGGCACTCGACCACTGGGCCACATCCCCAGCCCTTTTTTTTATATTTTATTTAGAGACAGGGTCTCACTGAGTTGCTAAGTGCCTCGCCATTGCCGAGGCTGGCTTTGAACTCGCGATCCTCCTGCCTCAGCCTCCCAAAGTGCTGGGATTACAGGCGTGCGCCACCGCGCCCGGCTTCCTCTTCTTTTGGTGTCGAGTTATTTCTGGTGTGAAAATCCCACACACAACAAAATGTGAATTCCTTTAGGGCAGAATACAGGGTGTGGCTGTGGAATCCTCCCCTCATTTCTCTTATCACTAGCAGGGCCAGACTATTGGTAAATGCCCTGAAATAACTGACTTGAATTTTCTTCAGAGCTATGGCCCTGAGCATCTGCTGACCTTCTCTAATCTGAGGCGAGCTGGGCTCCTAACAGAGCAGGCCCCAGGGGACACTCTCACAGCAGTGGAGAGTAAAGTAAGCAAGCTCGTGACTGACAAGGCTGCAGGTGAGTAGGGAGCACAGGTGACCCATCCCACCCCTGCTGATGTTCCCTCTTCTTTCAACAGGCAGAAAACCTTGGGAGGGAGCAAGGAGGGGGAAGGAGGATACAATTCTTTATTGCTTTTGTCATTACTACTTTTGCTAGTAAGAGCAGTTTCAATGCATTGAACACTTAGCATGTGCTAACCTCCTACTTATAATTTTCCATTTAATCCTCATAAAGATTCTGTGAGGTATGATTCCTTTCTCCCATTTTTACTGATGAAGATACTGAGGCTTAAAGAGATTTTATTGACTTGTTCAAGGTCACTCAATCAGGTTGATTTGACTCCAAAGCCCAGACAACTTAACTGATAAACTAGGGTCACCCTGTAGTCTGCATTTATAGGTGGCTGGTACCCTGTAAGAGGAGAAAACAGTGGATGGGGAGAGATGTGCTGAGTGTCATGATTAGTTCCAGGGAACTATGGGTGAATGGTTTCAAGGGAGGTCTTCAGATGATAGGACCTGTCCGTGTCCTAAATGGTGTCACCTATAGCAGTGTCATGAATCTGTAGACCTCATATGGACCCTAGCACAGATTTCTTTCCCAGGAAAGATTACTGATGCCTTCAGTTCTCTGGCCAAGAGGAGCAATTTTCGAGCCATCAGCAAAAAGCTGAATTTGGTATGTGAAACAGGACTGCATGGCTGGATATGGGGTGGGTTATGGTTTAATTCCTGTGTGGAGTATAATCCATAAGAACATTTTTGGGGGCTGGGGTTGTGGCTCAGTGGTAGAGCGCTCGCCTAGCACATGCATGGCCCTGGGTTCAATCCTCAGCACCACGTAAAAATAAATGAATAAAATAAAGATTGTGTCCAGGTACAACTAAAAAATAATTAAAAAAATTTTTTTTGGTTTTTAAGAAAGTCCTTTGGTAGTCTTATAGCATGAGCTTAATTTAATGAGACAGGAAACAAAGATTCACTCACTTAATAAACATTTAACATGGCATCTGTCGATGCTATAGGATAGTGGAAAGCATGGGTTCTCATGCTTCCTATGAAGAGGCTGAAGAGAAGGGCTGGGAGAGGAGAACCCTTCCCTTCAGAGAAGTGTGGAAACTCATTGCAGGGAATTAGTGGGTACTGAACACAAGTATCATCTTGGTCATGGATTCCTCTTTGGGGGCCCGCTGCTGGTTCTCCCTTTAGTTGAAATAGGAATTGTTGTTTGGGATTTGTTACTTTTATCTGACCCTTTAAAGGACTAGAGAACTGGGCTTCCACTTGCCTAATTAGTACCTTTGCCTTCTAGATCCCACGTGTGGACGGCGAGTATGATCTGAAAGTGCCCCGAGACATGGCTTATGTCTTCAGTGGTGCTTATGTGCCCCTGAGCTGCCGAATCATCGAGCAGGTCGGAACAAGCCATTCATATTTCACTCTCTGCTTTCTCTTAGTCCCTAGCCCATCCCAGCTTTTATTACTCGAGTAGATAGCAAGACATATGAAGTCTGTCTGCTGTGCCCTCCTTTCCAAAGCCTGGTACTATCTGTGGACTTGAAACCAGTTCTTATACCTTCCTAGGTGCTAGAGCGGCGAAGCTGGCAGGGTCTTGATGAGGTGGTACGGCTACTCAACTGCAGTGACTTTGCATTTACAGGTGTGTGGCATTGCCAGGTGGGGCAGGGTGTCAATAAGAGGTGGGCTCATACATCATACTAGCATGTCAGTGAAGAGCTAAGTCTGGTCTGTTCCTCACAGACATGACCAAGGAAGATAAGACTTCCAGTGAATCCCTACGCCTCATCTTGGTGGTGTTCTTAGGTGGCTGCACATTCTCTGAGATCTCAGCCCTGCGATTCTTGGGCAAAGAGAAAGGTAAGAGAACAGAAAGTTGAGAACAGGCTTGCATGGGTCCTGAGGGAAAAAAGCACAAGAAGTCTTTTTCCTGGCCATAGTACCACTTGTCGTAACCTTGCTGCAGGTTGCTGTAACCATAAGCCCAGTCCCAACAGGCTTGCAGGTTGTGGTACCCAACAGCCTGGTATTGATGTCTTTGTGTTCATAAACTGGTGCACTGATCCAGTGGGGATTGTGGAACTGGAGGGGTCAATATGGTTCCTGTTGGGGAACTGAAATCTCTTGTCACTTCTGCTGCTTTTGATTCCTTAGGGTACAGGTTCATTTTTCTGACAACAGCCATCACAAATAGTGCTCGCCTTATGGAGGCTATGAGTGAGGTGAAAACCTGAAGCTTTCCAGGCCAATATTGAAGTCTTCCTTGGATGCAGGTGTTTGGTACCCAGCTGCTAACAAAGGATCCTCCATTTGCCCTGCTGAGAGCTGGGAGTATGGAATTTATTTGGGACCTACAGAACATATTCGAGAACAATGTTCACATCCTGCCCCTGGGATATTCCTCTTTTTTGATTATGAAGTAGAGGCCATGCTACTTCCCTGTTTGAATATCATTGTAAATAAAGCCACTGCTCTCATACGTAACATCCTGTAGTTCTGTATATTCACTTCTATCTATAATATTGAAAGCACAAGAGGGTCTTGTCTTTGGGGCTTCATATGCTTTGTGGACAGGACTCTGTGATGGCTCTAGTCCTGTTGTATTCTTCTTGGGGAAAAAAATTACTTACCTGTTCTGTACCTGAGTTTCCTCAACTAAAATAAGGAAAATGGATTAGGTGGTCAGCAAAAATTCTAAAAACTTTCTAATTCTAAAATTTTGTGATTCATTACATTTTCAAGAAAACAAGCCGGGCGTGGTGGTGCACGCCTGTAATCCCAGCACTTGGGAGACTGAGGCAGGAGGATCGCGAGTTCAAAGCCAGCCTCAGCAATGGCGAGCCACTTAGCAACTCAGTGAGACCCTGTCTCTAAATAAAATACAAAAAAGGGCTGGGGATGTGACCCAGTGGTCGAGTGCCCCTGAGTTCAATCCCCGGTACCACAAAAAGAAAAAGAAAACAATTTTATTATTTAACTTTAAAAGGCACTTTAAGCTTTTTGTTTCTTATTACAGAATAAAAGATTGTGTCCCATTATTAAAACTATTTCAGGCAACAGCAAATAGTACTCCTGTAAATGTCACCAGTGCCCTCCTCACTTACTGATGCAATTGGCCTTTCTCTCTTTACTTTTGGAAAATTATGAACTATAGCCACATTTATTAATGATCTCTTTTCAGGCCTTTTCTAACTTGACCTCACTGGTAACCACCCCTTTCTCCTTGAAATTCTCTTAATTCATCTCCCATGACACTCATTTTTGTTCTGCAATCTATGTTGTCCATCTGTCTCCTTTGGTTACTTCTGTCTGCCTGTCCCATTTATTGACATCTCTCCCTCTCTCCTTTATTGTGGTGATCTATTTCCAGATCTCAAGCTTTCACTAAGCTTCACTCACACTAATATTTCCTACCTGGTCATTTGACAAACTCTAAATGTCTAAAACTTATAAATGGAACCTCTTGTCCACTCTTTGAAGCCCTAAACTTGCTCTTCTTCCCATTTTTAATTGACATTATCATCTACCCAAATTTTGTTCATTTAAGAAACTGTATCCTTGATTTTCCCCTTCTATCCTACACATTTAGCCTTTCCCCTTGTCTTATTGGTTCTTACTTCTAAATGTCTGTAGTTCATTGCAGGAGCCCTGTTTGGGGATTGACTTTAATTGCAGTTGACTATGAGCCGTGGAGATTTGGCCATTGTCGCCACCCGTAGTCTCACGGGATTTGTTGCGGGATCTCGAGTGACTTGGCCGAGATTGCTGATCGGGTCAGCGCCATTTTTAGGGTGTGTTTTTGGCGTGTGTTAGTCGTTATTAGAACCAGAGAGAAAAGTTATCAGAATAAAAAGCTGTTTGTCTCCAGTTTGCTTCTGAAGTTTTTCCCGCGGCTCCGTTTCTCCAAGCGCTTCAGGCGGCAACAGGTGGCGGCCCGTACGGGGAACTTCGGAGCGGACAGGTAAGAACTGAAAGGTCTCTAAAGATGGGATCGAATATAACTGAATCCCAAGTGATAGAGGCTATGCAAAGACTCCTTGATATACCTGACTCTGTTCTCAGTGAGGAGTATATAGACAAAAGTGAAAGTGATCAAAAAAGTGTAGATTCCACTGGGCCAACTGAGACCAGTAAAGAGAGTATTAGAAGAGACCCAAAAATGACAAAAATCCAAGCTATTAAAGCTATTCGGGAGTTATTGGCGAAAGCTGAAGGATACTTGCTCTCACTGGAACCTGGGCCTCAGGATATTGCTGTCAGTGAAATTAGCAGTGGTGAGGAATCTAGTAAAAGTGATCCTGAGAAAATGAGGAAAAAGAAATTTAAAAAGACCGAGAAAAAGGTCCGTCAGGCAGAGGAGTCACTTGTGGAAGTGACTACTCCCCCATGGGTGGAATCCATTACAGAAAATATGAAGGGTATTACTAGGCATTTGCATACCCTAGAAACAGAAATAAAAAGTCTTTCTGATCGCTTATGTGCACTCGAGGACAACTCACAGATACATTGGGAACCGCCAGCATTTGAAAAGAAAAATGGACAGAGTGTCCATCAGTCAGTAGATTTCAAAACAATAAAAAATCTCAAAGAGGCAGTAATGACTTATGGGCCCCAAGCTCCTTTCACGTTGAGTATGCTGGAGTCCCTTAACACCTTTAGCTTAACCCCCTCAGACTGGAAAAGTCTATGTAAAGCAACATTAAGCGGGGGGCAATTCTTGGTTTGGCGATCGCAATTCCAAGAACTTTGTATAGAAACGGCTAAAAGAAACGCGGCTGCAGGGTTTGAAAACTATAATATAGACATGCTCACAGGAGAAGGGCAATTCGCAGACTTACAGGCTCAAACAGATTATGACTCAGATATATATGCTCAGATAAATGCAGCTGCCTTAGAGGCATGGAAAACTGTACAAGGACCTGGGGATCTACAAGGTAGCTTGTCAAAAGTGATTCAAGGACCTAATGAGCCGTATGCCGACTTTGCTGATCGACTTTTGAGAACTGCAGGTAGTGTGTTTGCAGATGTTGACCAAGCTATGCCTTTAGTTGTTCAATTAGCTTATGAAAATGCAAATAAATGGTGCCAAGCAGCCATCAGGCCATGGAGAACTAAAAAGGATCTTTCCGTATATATACAACTATGTAAAGATATAAATGGCGCCTTTGTCACAGGAAATGTGATTGCAGCCTCAATGAGGGGTGCTTCCTCTCGAAATTTCACAAAGGCTAAACGTAGACATTATAATCAATCAGGATATTCCAGGCAAAATTATCATAATCAATCAGGCAATTCTAGGCAAAATCCCAAAAGAGAAATAAGATCAAGCTCATACCGTGCCCCAGGCCGCTGCCCCAGGTGTAAAAAGGGAAATCATTGGGCCAATAAATGCTATTCAAAATTTGACATCCATGGAAATCCTTTGTTCAGGAATTCAAAAAACGGGGCACGGGGCCCAGTACCCCGGGGCCACAAATGTACGGGGCATTGCAGAAGGAGTATCCTCAAGCATCCACTCAGATGCTTCCCCGACACAATCCCTACTACCCATTCACTCCCTCGCCAGAGGAACAAGAGGAAATGCAGGATTAGACCTCTGTTCCACCGCCCGAATAGTGTTAACACCTGAAATGGGGGTTCAACTGATTCCCACAGGAATCAGGGGACCTCTTCCCTCAGGGACTGTAGGACTTATTATCGGGCGTAGTCCTAAAAGCTTATTAGGTTTGCAAGTGACCCCAGGTGTAATAAACTCAGACTACAAAGGGGAAATAAAAATAATGCTTAGCTCACCCCAAAGTGTAAGTTCTGTTAATCAAGGAGATAGAATTGCTCAGTTGCTTCTCCTTCCCAATTTACATAATTCATTTAAAATGGGTATGCCTCAAGAAGGGAACAATAGAGGATTTTGTTCCACTGACTCAAGTCCCATGGCTTGCTGGGTTCGAGACTGTTCAAGGAGGCCTATGTGTAAAATAAAAATCCAAGGAATAGAAATGGAGGGATTAATAGATACTGGAGCTGACTCTTCCATTATTAACTTACGCCAATGGCCCAAGCACTGGCCTCTGCAAAAAGCTTCAACCAGTTTAAGAGGCTTGGGATATAATAACCTCCCAGATAAAAGTGCAGTAATTTTAAAATGGGAGGATGATGAAGGCCATAAAGGAACATTTCAGCCTTATGTTTTACCTAATCTACCGGTTACTTTATGGGGAAGAGATATTTTGCAACAAATGGGAGTACACCTTGCAACCAAGCCTGCAGATGTTAAATGTGAAAACCTACAGGGTAATCTTAACCATAAAAGAACTCATTATCAAAAAGTACAGAGTAATCTTAACCCTAAAAGTAATCATTGTCATAAAGGAAAAAGATATTTTTTTTCGGGGCCACTGAGAAAATAATTTTGAAAATACCATGGCTTTCTGATAAGCCAGTGTGGGTCCCTCAGTGGCCCCTATCTAAAGAGAAATTACAAGCGGCCCACCAGTTAGTTCAGGAACAATTAGAAGCAGGTCATATAGAACCTTCCACCTCTCCCTGGAATTCCCCCATATTTGTGATCAAGAAAAAGTCAGGAAAATGGCGATTGTTACATGATCTTAGACAAATCAATAAAACCATGCAAGTTATGGGGCCTACTCAACCTGGACTTCCTAGTCCCGTAGCTATTCCAAAAAATTTCCATCTTATTACTCTTGATATAAAGGATTGCTTCTTTTCTATTCCCCTACATCCTCTGGATGCCCCCAGGTTTGCTTTTTCCGTTCCTTCTATGAACAATAATGGCCCTGATCAGAGATATCAATGGAAGGTTTTACCACAGGGAATGGCTAATAGCCCCACCATATGCCAAATATATGTGGACAAGGCTATCCAACCCATTAAAAATAAATATCCAAACCTCATGTGTCTACATTACATGGATGATATTTTATTGGCCCACCCTAATCAAAAAATCTTATTTAATATATTCAGTGATGTGGTAGAAAATTTAAAAAAATATGGATTATATATAGCAGAAGAAAAAGTTCAAACCAGATCTCCCATATTATATTTAGGATTTAAAATCATGGATACTTTTGTTAGACCCCAAAAAATTTTAATAAATAAAGAACATTTGACCACCCTCAATGATTTCCAAAAACTACTGGGAGACATTAATTGGCTTCGCCCTACACTAAATCTCACTACTGGCCAACTAAAACCTTTATTTGACATCCTTCGTGGAGATCCTGATCCATCTTCACCACGAACATTGACTCCTGATGCTAGGAAAGCTTTAAAATTAGTAGAAAAAGCCATCGAAGGAGCTCATTGTGATAGATTTGATTTAACTCAACCGCTGATATTGATTATTATTTCTTCACAATATACACCCACAGGAGTATTTTGGCAACAAGGGCCTTTATTATGGATACATTTGCCCGTCTCTCCTAAAAGTATAATTGAATCTTATACCTCCATGGTGGCTAAACTTATTCTTCAAGGACTTAAGACTTCTACTAAAATATTTGGCATTCACCCTGCTACTATTATTACTCCCTATTCATCATCACAGATTGAATACTTATGCTTCAATGATAATGATTGGGCTATAGCTAAATGCTCTACTTCTGCAAATTTTGATAATCATCTTCCTAAGTCCCCTATATTATCTTTTTGTATTAATCATCCTATTATATTTCCACAGGTAATAAAAAATCAACCTATTCCTAAGGCATTTAATGTATTTACAGATGGGTCCTCAAATGGTACTGCTACAGTAGTCACTAAAAAAGAAAATATGACTTACATAACTGCACACAAATCAGCTCAACTAGTGGAACTGGAAGCTGTGGTAAGAGCTCTGGAAAATTTTAGGGACCAGCCCGTAAACATTTTTTCAGATAGCCACTATATTGTACAAGCCGTCCCAAAATTAGAGTTAGCAGGACCAATAGCACCTCATACTCCAGCCTTTAAATTGTTTTATCAAATACAAAAACTTTTGTGGGCAAGAAAAGAACCTCTATTCGTAGGCCATATTAGAGCACATACTAATTTGCCTGGTCCCCTCCATGAAGGTAATCAAAAGGCTGATGAACTTACAAAAACAGTATTTATACTTTCAGCGCTACAACAAGCTACTTTATTTCATTCCCAGTTTCATGTCAACAGCACCACCTTGCAACGTAGGTTTAAAATCACAAAGGAGCAAGCCAGAACAATTGTAAAAGATTGTAAATCTTGTATGACACATTTGCCCAATCCTCATTTCGGAGTTAACCCTAGAGGATTAATGCCCAATCATTTGTGGCAGATGGATGTTACTCATGAGCCAAGTTTTGGAAAATTGCGATTTATTCATGTGACCATAGATACATGCTCAGGCATGATTTTTGCTTCCTTACATTCTGGAGAAAAAGTTAAAGATGTTACATCTCATTGTTTGCAAGCTTTTGCTGCATTGGGCATCCCCAAAATGCTTAAAACAGATAATGGCCCCGCATATACGTCCTCATCTTTCAAACAGTTTTGCGCAAAATTCAATATATCCCATAAAACAGGCATCCCATACAATCCTCAGGGTCAGGGCATTATTGAAAGAGCAAACCGAACACTGAAAATTATGTTATTAAAACAAAAAGAAGGAAATTGGAAAAGTCCTAAGGACAGATTGGCAGTTGCCCTGTTTACCTTAAATTTTTTAACTTTAGACTCTAATGGTTATTCTGCTGGAGACAGACATTGGAATCCACACCAACAACATAAACCTTTGGTTTACTGGAAGGATGTTCTTTCAGGTACATGGAAGGGTCCAGATCCAGTATTAATTTGGGGAAGAGGATCTGTTTGTGTTTTTCCAAAAGACGAATCCTCTCCAATATGGATACCATCTAGATTAATAAAACAGGTACCACATCAAAATGATCAAGATGAAGTTATTGAAGAATCAAGATTAATAAAAAAGGTACAAAATCAAGAGGACCAAGATGAAGGTATAGAATGATTCCCTCAAAAGAGTCCTTCAAAATATTTCACAACTTAAGTGTCATTCCTCCCGGCCGGAACGAGGAGATCTCTCTTTAGTGTGCACACAATTGTATTTTTTTTTCTTTTCTTTTTATACATGTCTTTATGTCTGTACATTTGTCTACATTTCATGTTAATGTGACGTCACAAATATATGTTTGTATGTTTGTTCGTCTGTTCAGTGTGACGTCACAAAGAACAAAGCGCTTATGAAAAAGAAAAATATATATATATATATGGATCCAAATAACTTTAATTCATTTTAGGTTAAGAGTATTCAATTTAGGTAAATAATTTTATAAATGAAGGTACTTTCAATTTTGATTTATAGGTGTCCCTGGGACTTCTCTTTAGCAAACAATATGACTAGTGCTATATAACCTGATATTTTGGTGTTTTGACTTAAGATTGTTTATTTGTTATTAACTTCATTTGTTTAATAGCTCATTAATTTCAATTATCTCAACAGGTAAAAAATTGCTCTGTATACAGAGACTCAAGGGTTCCAGCTAACAAATTATTTCTCTCAAGTGCCTTTACCTTTTCTTTAATCTATCTTTAATGCAGTAATTTACCTCAGTCTTTCTTTGTTTTGTTCTAAATATGACATTTTTCCAACTTATGTTTGTAAAAGCTCAACCAGCGATGTATGTGAACAAAAATCAACTTTAATTTTCTAATCTAATTATTCTATTTTGTAGTTTGACAACTCGCCTCTTGACTCAGTGCTGCAATAGCACTGCCTTTCCTTTAATAATTGATGCTTGAGTTTCTAGGTAGCGGGCCCTGAAGATTTGCCGGTGGCATTGTCTAAACATAAAAAAGACGTCTGCTGCTCAAACATCAAACAACCTCACCAACAGTGTGGCCTCTGCTCTACATGCATGGGGCCTCCTACATCAACATGTTATAACAAATGGACATTTTGATCTTTCATTGTTTGGGACTTTACGGGACAATGCCTTGCGGGTATTTGTCTAGAGAATTCAGTGTGTTACTTGATGGAACTTAGGGCAGCTGATTTGTTTAAACAATTTGATATGCTATGCAATTTGGCTCATCACCAAAAGGCTTGTTGCCTTAAAGCCGCAACATCTCCTCACAATTTGGACGGCTGTTTGTCATCATATATAGTCGATCCTAAAGGGCTCCATTGGATGGCTGGTTAGCCAATGACGGGTAAGATCCCCAGAGGGGGACAACCTAAGACAGGCACAGTCGCACGGGACAGTCTCATGTGGCCGACATATCAACCTAAGACAGGAGTCAAGGGCACAGCCTTGATTATCCGATGACGGGTAAGAATGTTGGTTGCACATAGACGTCCTAGAGCATTACCTCTTTTAAAACAAAAAGGGGGAAATGCAGGAGCCCTGTTTGGGGATTGACTTTAATTGCAGTTGACTATGAGCCGTGGAGATTTGGCCATTGTCGCCACCCGTAGTCTCACGGGATTTGTTGCGGGATCTCGAGTGACTTGGCCGAGATTGCTGATCGGGTCAGCGCCATTTTAGGGTGTGTTTTTTGGCGTGTGTTAGTCGTTATTAGAACCAGAGAGAAAAGTTATCAGAATAAAAAGCTGTTTGTCTCCAGTTTGCTTCTGAAGTTTTTCCCGCGGCTCCGTTTCTCCAAGCGCTTCAGGCGGCAACAGTTCATCCTCTCCTTACCATTTCCACAAAAGAGGTCTTTATTGTCTCTTGTTTGGGCTTTTGCAAGACTGTC